>JAXASZ010000184.1:0-37628 GCA_038407095.1 Ceratocystis destructans
TGGTTGCTATGCACCTTGTTTTCTTTTTTTTTTTTTTTTTTTTTTTTTTTTTTTCTTTTTTTGCACTTCATTTGTATCGACAATACTGGTGGTACCTTCTTCATAGTGTCCATGACGAGCTATTAGTCTACGGTGTCTCTATTTCTTTCTTTCTTTCTTCTTAACATCGTGATAGTACCGCTTTGCGATTTCCGTATTCTTTATATTTAATTTTCCTCCTTTATTTCCTCTAATTGCGCTTTTTCTCCTTGTCAAATCTCTACAGTTACGGCCAATGTCGCACTATTTGTCGTGCAACGCTTAAATACTTGCGACAATCCTCGATAGAGTAGTTTACTTAGCGCGTCGCGTCCAACCCCAGGGCATTTTTCGCATTGCTGCAAAACGAGTCCTGCTGCGTTTGCGTCTTGCCTCTCGCGACCCAATACCGACCGTTAAAATTCCCCGACTTCAAAGCTATACTCATTGGATCTATCTAGTGTGTTGTTCATCCAAGCGACGCTTTCAAAAACGGCAATGCCTAGATTATCTACTACCACAAGAGTATCGAAGCCCCGGAGGGAAAGCCGTGACATCCAGCGTGAGTATTTCTCATGGCACCGCTCTTAGTTATGGGAATTGTGAAGAACTACCAAGGCTAACCCGCGCGCGCGTGTGTGTGTGTGCAAATAGCTGGTGATCCCGTACCCTATCGAGCAAGGCGTCGTTATCGTCCCGGTACTGTTGCGCTACGAGAAATCAGAGAATACCAGAGCAGTACGAAATTGCTGATACAAAAGCTACCCTTTTCTCGATTAGTTAGTCTTGACCGCAATGATTTTGCTCTGTGAATAAGCTCTTGAACGGTACAAGGCAGATGAACTGACAGTCTTGCACTTTTTTTCCTTTTTCTTTTACAGGTTCGAGAAATTGCGCTCCGATACAGACCAGAAGATGAAGAAATGAGATGGCAATCACAAGCTATCATGGCTCTACAAGAAGCTGCCGAAGCGTTCCTTGTCCATTTGTTCGAAGATACCAATCTCTGTGCCATACATGCTAAGCGAGTCACCATCATGCAAAAAGACATCCAATTAGCCCGCCGAATCCGTGGTGTTTGGGGTGGACTAGGCTAACGAAGATGTATTCCTGTGTTGAGATGTTTCGTTGTTATCTGGGCAGTTGGCATAGTACGGCGTTTTTTGTTCATTCGGCGGGGCTATATTGTATTTTCGCTTGTCGTCGGCCTGGTATAGGCGTTATGCGTTCCTCTGTTTTATGTTTTATTTTCCTCACGATAGAGGCTACACCCGCTAGCATCATGATCGAGTTGACTTACTTGCTCGTACCTTTCATTGAATTAGCGGACCTTTGGGGGAGATCACTATGTCTCTATTAGTATTGATCTGGTGGTGTTGGATGTGAATCGTTTATGAAGGTGTTGTTGCGCTGCTTGAGGATTAGACATGAGAGCTTGCTGATGAATTTTTCGGGCAAACTAGCATTCATCATCCATGCCGGGAAGGAAAGATAGTCATAACTTGCCGTTTGCGTCTGTGTCTTTGTAGCTTGACGCCATTGTGGCGTTCGAGACTGTAAAGCCACACGTGGTTTTGCGACAAGTGCTGCAAAGTGCTAGCATGTACTTAGACCACATTATATTTTCAGCTGAATCTTCCTCGCTGTGCATTTACCTCTCATATATACATGTTTTCTTTTCTCTCTAAATAGACACCTGCTCACGTACGACACTCTTCAGCACTTGTACTTTTGGCACTCGATTCTTGCGTCAAATTATACAAGATGTTGTCCTCCTGTCTTCCCCGCCGTCTAGTTCTTCGCCCCAGCATGGCTCTTTGCTTGGGTTCTGTATGTGCCTACAATTCACGACAGAGCTTTAGAATGGACGCAATCCCAAGCATGAACAATGCAGGGCCAGGAACCCAGAGGCATGCACACCGTTCCTCACGACGGGAGCTTTCTACCAAGGCGGAGACCATGAGCCAAATTTCCAGCGGTTGTGTCACGGGTACGTCTGTGGTGTGACATCTATACTAATTAGATCTCTAGCGAACTAGCCATCCAAGTTTCGTTGTCGATAGAACGATGCTAATTAATTTGTCCAATAGGACTCCTGGCTGGAGTTGCTGTCTCCATGATCTCCAAAGTTATTATATTTATAGCCGGGGCCGTCGCTTCTGGTATGGTTGTAAGTGGAATAAACACGTCTAGAGCCTAACACATGGCCAGCTCTCTCATGCTTACTGTTTTAAATCTATGTTGTAGCTCGCCTACCGTCTCGGATTAAACCCTGTTAGCCATCTCAAGGTGCCGGAGCGTTATAAGCTTCAACAACTGGCGCCCCGTATGATGAACAGACTTCCTTTCAAAGTCGCTTTTAGTGCTACGTTTATTCTTGCTGCTTTTGCGCGCATCTAGTTGAATAATGACGGGGAAAATGGCCACTGTCATTTGAATATACTGTGTATTGATGTTGTGCATTATATGCCTGTACAGACTTGCAATTCTGCACCAGCCGCACGTTTGACATGACATGATAGAATTAAACCATTGGAGCGGTTTCTCTCTTTAACCACTCCAACGCAATAGGGTCATTTTCGAAACGTCCTCTCATCTTTTCGTAGATATCCGCATGTGACTCGTTGATCCACGACTTTTCAGCCTCGGTTAATAGACCTATATCGATCAACTTCCGGCAGTAAGGGACCATGGTTACATGCTCGAATCCGAGATATGGCTTATCGCCAAATGAGTGTTTGGTCTTGACTTCTCGAACAATGGCCATGTTCTCGATTCGGATACCAAATGAACCATCCTCGTAATATCCAGGCTCGTTGGAAATAACATTTCCAGGTGCAAGTGCGACTTCGGCATACTGAACACGGGTACCAATGCCAATTGGACCTTCGTGGACGTTCAGGTACGAGCCAACACCATGGCCTGTTCCATGTCTGTAGTCTAGGCCCTCTTTCTATAAAGGAGTCAATGGACGGAACCGATGTTAGAAAGTGAATGTAAGAGACTCACCCATAAGAACTGGCGAGCCATTGCATCCAAGGCAAATCCCGATGTGCCTTTAGGAAATATGGCCGTATCCAAGGCAATATTGCCTTTGAGGACCAGGGTATAGGCCTTTTTTTCGAAGTCGGTTGGCGCACCAAAGTGAAGGGTACGAGTGGTATCGGTGGTGCCGTCTAGATATTGAGCTCCGGAGTCGCAGAGATATATGGCATTAGGATCGATTACAGCACAGTTGTTGCGCTGAGGGGTGTAGTGAATGATGGCACCACTGATTGGTATAGACGTTAGTGTATATATACAAGCAAGCGAATACGAGTGACGCTGTTTCCAATGACAAGTGAACTTACTTGGGGCCAGTGGAGGATATAGTGTCAAATGATAAGCCAACAAACATATCCTGTTTCTTCCGAAATTCCTCTAGTTTATCTGCTGCAGCGACTTCGTCGATGGTGCTGTGTTTGACGGTGAGTTCATGCTCTAGCCAGGCAAAATACCCAATTAAAGCAGCGCCATCTCTCATGTGACACTGGCGCATGCCGTCTAACTCGGTGGGGTTTTTGATAGCCTTCGCATCACCAACAGGGCTCCTAATTTCATCTACATTCTGATCCCCACCGAGAGCGAGTTTCAAAGCCCAGGATGCTTTGTTACAGATTAGGTAGTTTAAAGGCGTAGCTGGAGAATCAGGATCTGAGCCGGACTCAGACTGGGAGGCAAGCTTGGCACAATCAGGGAAGAAAGAGTCGTAGGCTTTTACTTGAACATTCGACTTTTCAAGTCCAGGGCGCACGTCAGCGGAAAGTCTTGCTTCGTCAACATACAAGACGGCTGAATCAGATGTAACAATAGCATAGGAGAAGAAGATGGGACAGTACGAGATATCAGCCCCACGCAAGTTGAATAGCCACGCAATTTCGTCGAGCATCGAAATGACAATACCAGAAGCTTTTGCCTTCTCCAGTTCTCCACGTAGGCTAGCTAGCTTGGCACTAACACTTTTACCGGCAAACCTTTCGGGCAAAGCCTTGACGATGCTACTAGGTAGGGCGGGACGTGCATCCCCCCACACGATGTCAACAAGATTCTTACGCAGAGGCACTAGATCAGTCCCAGAAGTCCATGCGATTTTCTCGGCAAGGCTTTTGGCAACGGAGGTCGGCAGTAGCGTGGGATCAACGGCAACAATCTTGCCTCCGATGGCCTCTGTAGCAGTCCATTCCTGCCAGGTGGGCACATCCTGGATACCCTGCTTGAGGAGGGTCCAGTTTCTGTCAAGTTGCTTGGACGCCTGGTTGAAGTAGCGGCCGTCAGTTGATAAAACGGCCTTGTCAAGAGAGATGACGGCACATCCTGCGGAGCCGGTGAATCCAGAGATAAACGCACGGCGGGCGTGGCAAGGTGCAGTGTACTCTGAAGAATGGCTATCCTCGGATGGCACAACTGGGGGGGGGATTGATTAATACAAATACAGCTGCTGCTTGCTATGAAGAAAGACTAGCCAAACGAAAAGGATGAGATGGGGGCGGCGGCTTGGAGAGAAAGAATGGGAAAACATACTATAAATGTCGACACCATGCTCCTTCATGACCTTGCGTAAGGCCTCGAGGCGAGATGAAGTATTGACATGTCCCTCCATGGTAGACAAGCGCCTTCTTGCTAATGGGTAAATAGGAGACGCGAGAGGCGTTGGCGATGATGCGGTCGGAAAGCTAGACAAGGAAGAGCTTGAGAAGGCAGAATAGGATGAGGAAGCTTTAAAGCAGCTAGCCCAAGTAAAGGAATGGAGAGGCAGAGGCAGAGAGTGTAGACGTAAACGAATATTAGCGAGTTTGTGTCGCATTGTTTGTTTGCTAAAGCTTTCCTCTGGATTGAATGCGCGTTATTTGGAGGGGGTTCTTGCTTGATACTGCTAGTAGCTATTTATTATATGGAGATATCGCAATCCTACGGGTATACCATTGGTCTAGGCCTAGCAGAGAAACAACGTCATTCTTGACGAAGGAAACATGACGCAAACTTTTCGTAGGGTTGAGAAGTGCTGGGTTTCTGGTTGACGACCTTTTTTCTCGTAGTTTTTTTATTATTATTATTATTTTTGTTATTTGTTATTTATTTTTATTTTTATTTTTATTTTTTTTTTAATACTTTCTTACTTTCTTTATACTTTTTTTTACTTTTCATTATTTTTATTTTTTATTTTTCTCATTTACCACACCCACACTATTGTGTGAATGTTACAACTCTAACTCAGATGTGATAGAATGCCCTCCTCGGCAGGTAATGCACCTGCCACACTGTGACTTTACATCAATCCTATCGTTCATTCACGGCTACCGAAGCGCAAATTATTGACTACCCTTTGCTCTGGAATGATGGACAAGCGACATAGACCAACTACCATGCTCGCTCTAGCTCTAGTGGCTGGGGTGCTTTGTTGACTATGATGCACGTCGAATGGTCGTTTATGTAATGTGGTTGTCTTGGTGGTTATGGCTATTTACTTTGCTAGTAGTGGCCTTTCAAATGTTGCTAGGCCGACCCATTCATCAGAAAAAATAGCATATTAATTTCCAAGACTCATTTCTCCCATTTCAGCTTGCGCCAATACATCCTATTGGTGGCCTTATTAGCTAGCTCTGAATCTCGCTTTTCATTTTTGCATCCAACATCGGCAAGTAGGCCTGAGGAATCTAGTGTCTTCTTATTATCACATCAGGGTGGTTGGTCATCGTTTATCTCGCTGTTTTTTGCCAAACACTTTTCAACCCTCTCCTCCCCGCTCGTCAAAACCCTAGGGTTAACCGCAGCGCACATTCAGGCAAGCCGTACTACACCCTATCTTGTAGCCTAATCTACTATCATCTCCAGGTTGTCTGCCAACGGTCATGGCCGCTGTAAAATACCCGACCTCTCTTGAGGAAGTTGAAGCTGTAAGTTTCTGTCTGACCTTTTTCACTGGGCATTTGATAGAATAGAACACGTATGCTAATATTCTCATCTGCTTTCTGACAGCTGGTGCTTGCTTTATATGACCCTGGCTCTGTGAGCAATGTTGCAAACATTCAGAACATTCTCCATCAAGTACAAAAGTCTTCCGAAGGATGGCGAATCGCTCATGAGCTTCTTGGCCGTTGCGACGAAAAGGTGCGGTTCTTCGGTGTTTTGACATTTATTGTCAAGCTGAATACGGAGAGCGCCTCCTTGGGCCTGGCTGAGGCTGCTGAGCTGAGAGACACTTTACTGCAGTGGCTTGTGGCTTACGCGCGCGATAACTCGAGCAAACTAGTGCTTCGGAAGCTCTCTACAGCCTTAGTTACTTGCTATCTTCGATTCCCTAGAAGCTGGGACCGCTCTGTCCAGAATGTTCTCAGGACGCTGTCGATGGGTGATGGCGAAGCTTCCACCTCTATTGCTGGTAATGCCTTGGCCTCTTCTCAAACATTCGCCGTCGCGATTCTTTTTGCCTCAGATCTAGCTGAGGAAGCAGCAAAGGTCGATGCGAATTCAGTGTCCAAGTGAGTACCCGGACAAGTCTAAAATCAACATGTGCACATCACATCGCATCACTTGCACAGCTGTACTAACTATATGACCATTAGCCTTGACCTGTTTAACTGTATACAAGACAATGTTGCGGATGTCTGTGAAATGGTATCTCACTGTATCCAGCTTCGTTTGGAGAATCCCTCCGGGAACTACGATGTCACCGGAGCCTCGATCCATTGCCTCCAGGTTAGAAATGCCGTAGTTCAAGGAAATAAAATTGAAAAGGTTTGACTAACTTCTTTGCATAGGCATGGATATCGCTGTCCCAAAAGTCCCTTGCCAAGGCTAACGACAATTCTGCCAAATTTAAGCCACTGGTTCTTGATATCATCGAGATGATGTCCTCCACCCAGCAGATCCACGACAATGCCTTGGAGCTTCTCCATGACTTGCTCTCGTGGAACACAGAGCTGTTAACCCCCAAACATTTTGATGCTATATACACACTCATACTTGGGCCATTAGGCCAGTCTCTCTATTCTCGTCTTTTGAGAGGCGACTTCGAGTTTGATTGCATGCAGTATGGCCTGGTGGTAATTGCTCTAGGAGACTCTCAGATGTCATCTCTTGTAACTGTCCCAGGAGCGCGAGAAGCACAGTTACTTGATATCCTGACTGGTCTCATCTCAACACAAGGCTATCCTGGTGTTGACGACAAGCTATTTGTACCTGTTATTGAGTTTTGGTGCAACTTCGCTGAAACTGTCGCGGAGGAGTGCGTCCCAGACGAAGACGAACCAGGCATGGGGCTCAAGTATTTGGCTAGGGTTGCCCAGACTGTGTGCAATAAAATTGTCCTGCCTCCTCCGGATGAGCTCATAGACTGGGATACGAGTGAAAAGGATGCGTTCAGTAGTGCACGAAGGGATGTTTCTGACTTTCTGGAAGCTGCGCATTCTTCACTGGGAGACCAGCTGCTATCATACTACGGCCAGCTTATGCTTGAAAAGTTGGAGCTTCGCCAGTGGCAGGAGCTCGAGGGGGTGGCCTACTCTCTCGGTGCTTTTTCGTATTCTCTCTCCCGGAACACATCTACTGATGCCATCATATCTTCTGTATTTTCGGAAGATATCTTTTCCCTACTTCATCCGTCGAATTCCCTGATGCCTTCTCGGTGCCGCCAGACCTGTATTGGATTGATTGAGAAGTTCTCGTGCTTTTTCCAGCGAAATGTAGATAGGCTTCCCTCGGCCTTGACTGTCCTTTTTTCTGTTGTCGGAGATACTAGTTTGACTAATTCTGCTGTGAAGTCAATTTACGAACTTTGCACCTCTTGTAGAGTCGTACTAATGCCAGAGGCAGCAGGATTTATTGAGCAATATAGATCAATGGTAAGGGACAGTGTTGTTGAATGCATTACACGCGAGAGACTTGCAGGGGCTATCGCTTCTGTTATCCATATTGTCCCGGACGAGAACACCAGATTTGGATATCTCGGCCAAATGCTAGAGATCATCGAGACAGACGTCCAACTCAGTCTTGAATTAGCATCTAACCCCGAGCTACTGCAAATCCCAAATGTCACACGATGCTCTTCCCGGTGCTGCGCTGGCCTAGAACCAGAGGAACTGGCTGCCCATGTTGCAGTCAGGGTGTTGCGGAGTTTGCTGTGTATAGCTCGCGACCTTCGGTCGGCTGTCGACTATACTCGTCAAGATTATGGTTCTATTATTGTTTCTCCTGCTCTTTCCGCCATTCAGTCTCGCCTTATGGAGACTATAGCAGGCATACAGAGATCGTTTCCTTCTAATGGCGAGATCACCGATGTGATATGTCATATTCTCCGAGTAGGAATTGCAGAATCTATCCCCGGCCCGTTTGTTTTCCCGGTTGAGGGCGTGGCGGAGTATCTAGTTGCGCAGTCGGCTTCAGACCCTAGAATCGGTGCCTTTATTGCAACTGCTTGCTCTTTGGCTAGCTCGCTTGAGCATCGTCAGATCCGTAACCCAGATGCCATACTTACGAGGCTAACGAACTGGGTTATCATGCTTTTGAGCCAACTTCCTGGTAAGACAAAAGAAAAAAGTACATTGATGGCATTTATTATATGTCTGTGGCTAACTAGGATGATTCTAGAAATTGAAATCGATGTCGAGGTTGCTCACAATGCTCTCAATTTTGCCGAAAAGGCGGTTTTGAGCATGGAGAGGACTCTCCTGCTACTTCAATCTCAGCCTAGCGAAAATTTAGAGACGCTTTTCGGGTTTAGTCTACGAGCTGTGGATGGTAAGGAGCCCTTGGCCAAGACAGCTTCTCTAGACTTTTGGGTAGGCACATAACCTTTTTTTGGAGCAAGTTGTGGCTTAGGAAATCTAACATAGACTCTCATTTAGGCTACGTTCCTGGGACACCCAATACCGCTTGACCCTGAAAATCCATATCGCAAGGCTGTTGAAAAGCTGGGCCCAAGCATTGCTGAGTGTTTGATGAGAAATATTGGCGGCAACGCCGCGAGAAGCGAATTGGACAGACTGTCTCTCCCCATCAAAAGAATGGTGGCCACAAAGCCTCAAGCGAAAGTGTGGCTCGAAGCTGCACTGATGAACCCGAGCTTTCCAAGCAGCAAGGTTTCTGAAGAAGACAAAAGCCAGTTCTTGAAAAAGATACTTCTTGCGTAAGTGACCTATTGGTATACCCTGGGTTCTGTTTGCTAACAGTTATCCTTTGTTGTAGTGGACGTAGTCCCCGCTCTTCACGCACCGCGAACCAAGTAATCCGGGACTTTTGGTTAGCCTGTAGAGGCTCTCAGTTTGCCTATGTTTCTTAGAATGTAATCAGCTGCTCATTTGCCTAGGTTCATGAGATAATATTATGCAATACATACAACGCCAATATATATACAATTGACTAAATTGCGAACAAGTCAACATGTCGTTTTCAACTTCGATTATTACATAAGACAAGTGGCCAATATGGTTGGCTTCTTTTTCTCCTAGAACCCGACAGCACTTCTAACCAATTCCATAGTCTCAGCGGCACGCTGCCTGGCCTTCTTTGCGCTTTGTTCCTCAACAAAATCGATATACTTTCCGTTATCTTCTGATAAGATTTTCGTATATTGAAGACCAATGCCACTGAGAGCAGATATGACAGTCTCCGAGACTTGCATCTTCAAATCTTTTAGCGTTCCCCCCGACAGATCCTCCACAATCTCATCGGGTGATCGTTCAGATGGATCAAATGCGCATAGGATATCAATCAAATTTGAAACCCCCGGGCGGCCTTGTGGATCATAAGTGATGCCTGCCTGAGAGTCAGTTAGAGAAGACATGATCTTTTTGTGAATGACCTCTGGAGCATCAGTTATGAGAATGCGAGATTTGGGGTCCGCGTGGGACTTGGACATCTTTTGCGATGGGGATTGGAGCGACATGATTCTGCGTTCCAGAGCTGTTTTGAAGTATTTTAAAGGTTGTTAGCAAAGAGCTGTCGCTAACTTGGGAGATTGATAGGTCTTACGAATAATGGTTTGCGGAGCTATTAAAATCTTTTTCTTATAGGCACTATTGAAATTGGTGACACACTCCCGAGTAAACTCGAGATGCTGGCGTTGATCGTCCCCAACAGGCACATGCGTTGCCCTGAAATCGTTGAAAGTTAGAGAGAAATAATCTACTTACTAGTTGCTGGACAGTTGGAAGTTTGTGTTGCTAATTTACCTATATACTAGAATATCCGCTGCCTGCAGCACTGGATATGAGAAGAGACCGAGTTTTAGCGAAGCTCGTGCCTTGTCATCTTGAATATCGGTTGTAGATGACATGGACAGTTTGGACTAGCGAGAGAGAAGCTAATGTTAGATAAAGAGTAGATGCTATGCTTCCGGGGCATTGAGGAAAAGACTGCCAATATCTAACCTTCCATTGGGTCATGCGTGACAAATATCCTACTGAAGCAGTGCAGCTTAGAACCCACATCAGCTCACTATGAGCTGGTACCTAAAGGGGAACGTTAGACTGGGCATGATGAGATAGAAAAAGATGGCTTTCAAGACCGCAAATACGCCACTGGCAATCTTACAGAAGATTGGTAGAAAAGAAGGCAACGCTCTGGGTCTATGCCGCTGGCCAGAAGGGCGGCCATAGTCTCCCGTTTATTTTGCCGGAGTTTGTCGGCATTTATGGGAAGTGTGATAGCATGGAGATCCACTACGGAGTATAGAAGGTCGGCTTTTTCTCGAGGCTCTTTTTGGAGCTTTACCCATTGTCGGATGGCTCCGAGATAGTTTCCGATATGTGGTATTCCTGTTGGCTGAATGCCAGAGAAGATGACCTTTTTCTGGCAGGGTTTTGTGGAATAGTAGTAGCGCGTGGTCCTGGCAGCCACTGTTTGTCCCAAGCCAGAGGACCATAATAATTGCATAGATATGAGCCTTGGAGACATTGCTAGGTAGCCTGATTGATGATGCAATACCACGTAAGTAACCAAGTTTTCATTGTCCAGGCGTTCAAGATCAAACAGTAGTTGTTAAAAGTGGGGCGGGCTTCTCTCGCTGCCTATGGAAGACCATGAAAATTTTGGAGCCGACGATGAGGTCACACAAGCCTGAGATCAAAGAAAAGCAAAGGATTAAGGGCCGTAGAGGTGCGACATCCATAGAAAAGCGTACAAGTGAACATGCAATATGTAGAAATTATCCCCCATGAATTTACCATCTAACTGAGACTTTACTATACAAGGGCCAAGATAGCACAAGGCCGGAAGAAATCGACTCTATGCCATGCCAATTCTATTTCTTTACTTAGACTTCGTTTCCTCTTTTTGGGCTACTTCGCTAACAGCATCACGGTATGGACGGCGGAACTTGGGCTGCTCCACTAGCTTTTCTAGCTGCTCAATATCCTTGAACTTGTAAGGGCGGTCTTGGGCAAAGTGACCCCAAGCAGTATCCATCTCCTGTGACTCGGGGACTTCGACGTCCATCGTTTTGCCAACACCTACAGTGATACACAGCATCAGTTAGTATGCCATGCCGTTTGTGACAATTGAGATGGTTATATGTTTCCAAAAATGCTTACCTAATTCACTGAACTCCCATACGTTGGCCTTGGTACCCACACCATAAAAAGCATGCTTTCGAAGAAATGCCAGCCAGATCTGCACAGCTTGCGGATCTCCATCGCGAATTTGTATCAATCGACGTTTAGTTACACGCTCGAAATTTTCCTGTGACTTTTTGAAGATAAAATGGGATCGAGGCACCGTCCAGCGTTCTGTGATTTGTGGAAGGGGCACGGGGCCATAGGCAGGTAGGTTGAGATAATATGCTGCACGCAAAGCGAAGTCTGCAAAGAACTCGAGAGGTCGTAGACTGTATGAGCGAAGCTGCAAGTCGCACGAGGGAATACCGTATTTGGCCGCTCGCTTTAAAGGCTTCATGTAGATTGTCTGCACGCTCATGGGCAGACGTCTGAGCTTTTCCTCGGCCTCATTGATGGAAGCTGCGTTCTCAGAGTTTTTCGTGGTCGGACTGTTGACTTTGCTGTATTCTATCGACTTTTTGATTGAAGATAAATCAAAGGTTTCAGACGCAGCATCGGGTTTACTGGGTGTAGGAAATGAAGATTTCGGAGCCACGGGCTCAGCGCTGCATATGGCAGACCGACTGAGAAAACGACGTCCATTTATTGTCGGTACCTGTTTCCCGTGAAGATATTCGTGATGGTTAGAAGATGGGGGGGAGGGTCCTCGAGTAGGGTATCTGTATAGTTTTCAACATGGGGAGATAGATATATTGCTGGTCGTACCTGAGATAGCTGCAAAGAGCCAATGGCTCGTGTAATTAGTGTTGGGCCCTTCATTGTGGGCGGGACAGAGCTGTGGTTGCGAGCAAGAGAATAAAAACACTTCTCGGCAGAAGCCAAGGACATCGCCAATAGTCAAAATTCAAGAAGAACCGGCGGTTGCTTGATAGAATAAAAGTGGGACGAGAATTTGGAGAATTATTGTAGTAATAGGGTAATTGTTATAAGCGTAAAAGGAAAAAAAAAAATTAAAGATAATTCATTTATCGGGTATCATAATTATATCAGCAGTTAAATCCCCCTCCCTTGCCATATTCAAGGCCCAAGTCCCAATCTCATACATGGAAAAAATTACGAAAAATAAATAGTCGAAAGGACCAAGTCAACAGGTAACAGAACGAAAACACAAAATACAGGAGTACCAAACTGCCATCACTTACTTGCTCTTGAGAGCATTGCGACGTGCTTTGGCATATGCCTTTCGGCCACTTGTTTTAACCTTCTGGATCTCGCCGTACTTTGTCTTGAACTTTCCTGTGGACTTTTCCACAGCAAGGACTTCTTGGGCAAAGGTATTTCTTCGCTCTTTCTTCGTAATTCTGGAACTGAAGAAATCTGTCGGGCCAGCAATAACTTCACCAACATGACTGTAGCGTGGCACTTGTGAGCGCCATGACTGTTTTTTATAATGGACTTTTGGGTTGAGAGCGTTACGAAGACGCAAAAGCTGCAAATCACGCTTGAGTTCGGGGGTCAAGTTGGTCTTGGGGAGATCGAACCAGCCACTACCAGCAGTATCTTTTTTTTCAGCCTTTATGAGAGCAGCTATGTTAGTGTTTGGCACTAAAATCTCGATCGGGTACGGCTTCTTTGTAAGGGGGAATAGACATATGCCGTCAGAGTAACTATGAAAAAGAAGAGTATCATGTAATTGCAGAAAGACCAACCAAAACGGAGATCAGGTCTGCCTCCACGTGCCTAAACGGCTAGCTTTCATCATAGGCAAGTCCAATGGGGTTTGTTGCTGATGGATGATTGTGAAGAGAATAGCTTACCTCAGACGCAGATTTGGCAGCAGACTCAACTTGCCGTACTTGGAGTTCCTGAGCTTTGGTTTCTTTCCTATCGGAAATGGTGTCTGTGTCTTTAACCATAGGCAACACGACGGGCAGCTTGGTTGAGGTTGCTGAACTGGCTAGACGTGCCTCTGCAGCAGCTAGTAGCCTATCAACATCGAGCTGCGTAGTTAATTCTGTCATTTGATATTGTTATTTTCAATTGTCAAACGGTGTGCTTAAGAGCCTAAAAAGAAAAAAAGAGGGCTATAGAAGAGGAAATGAAAGAGAAGAGAGAATGAAATGGCACATCGACATGAAAAAGCAAGAACCGTCGAATATTTATTTAATGGTGAACTAAGGAAAAGAAAAAGTTGCTCTGATTAGATAAGGTGGTTAGTGTGGGGCACTAGGTAGAGCGACGTTTTGCTTAGTCAACAAGACATTATTAATATTAACCGCCCATAGCAAGTCATTACGAAAAACAGGCCAGCCAAGAGGAGGTTAACAGGCCTGCTACGTTGCGTAAAGCGAGCTTTTCTCCATTTTAGGAAGGATTTTGCTGGCGATAATTGCGTCGTTGAGGCTTTCTGCGTTCTTTCACCAACCAAAGTTCAGGAAGCCCAGTAACGTGACAAATTGCTAAGGCTGTCTGCTTTTTAGTTTCTGCTTTGTTTTTTTCTTTTGCTTCGCATCTTCCCTGACAACATTTTGTAATCACAAAGCCAAATCTGCCTTTTTTTTTTTCTTTTTTATATCGCTGCGGGCACGACTACCTCCTCGCTAAGCGCCTCTCACGAATAACCCCGCCAACATCCCAAGCCCGCAAACTCTCACTTTCTGCCAGAATGGATGCACAAAGCACTACCTCAGCCCCGGCAGAGCCGACACGAGAGCAGGTTGTCTACGATACTGCTCTTGGTGGCCATTATGGTAGGACACTCGGCTCTTTAGTCTCTTCAGGTAGAATTTCAACTAATTTTCTCTTTGCTGCACTTAGGCGCGAGCGCTGCTGTACGTTTAGATCGCGACTTGATCAACCACTCCGACATATAGTAACTAAGTTTTATGGTAGATCGCATCTCAAGGTCTTGGCCCAGGCGAAATCTACACGGGCCCTTGGGCAAACGTAAGCTCCCTCCTTCTATGCTATACTCTACTAGGTGAAGAATCTTCTGACTTATTGTCGCGTCACAGGTACCCCAGGGTTTAAATGCGCCTTATAGGGATATCATGACTACATACTGGCAGCACACTATCGACCACCTCGAGAATGACAACCACGACTACAAGATTCATCAACTACCCTTAGCGCGAATCAAGAAGGTTATGAAGGCAGATCCTGATGTGAAGATGATATCTGCCGAGGCTCCTATTTTATTTGCGAAAGGATGCGATATCTTCATTACCGAACTGACGATGCGCGCTTGGATACATGCCGAGGAGAACAAGCGCCGTACTCTACAACGCTCAGATATTGCTTCTGCTCTTGGGAAGTCTGACATGTTTGATTTCTTGATTGACATAGTTCCCCGTGAAGAAGCCACCGCAAGTGCTAAGCGCTCTAATACCCAGGCATCTGCTGCCCAGGCTCAGGCTCAGGCTCAAGCTCAGGCTCAGGCTCAGGCTATGGCTAATGTTACTACTCAATCTTCCCAACTTCCCAGCGCCCTTCCTACCCCAGGAGCCTCTGCTGCCCACATGAGTCCAAGTGACTATGCCATGGCAACTCATAATTTAGGGCCTGATCAAGACTACCGACAGCCTGGCGTGATGTATTCAAGCGCAACAGCACCTCCGTACTCCCAAGCCCAAAATGGGCTGTACGGCGAAATTGATAGCATGTACTATACTCAGATGCCCGCACAACAGGTAAAGTCATGAATACGATATAAATATGATATCTTTTCTTTTGACTAACACTCAAAACGCAGCAGGGACAAATGCCACAGGATGATTTTGAGTGAACATACGGATTTATGTATAGAATATTTGTTCTCTTTTTTCTTTTTTCTTTTTGTTCTATCTTTTTTATAGTGCTATCTTCTAACGTCTTTCCCCACTGGACTGGTAACCTTCACTTCATCCATGGCACTTGGTTCATGTGGTTTGATGCTGGCGTTGAACCAAAGTTTCATAGTATACAACATTGTCTTTATCTGTTTTCGACCATTCTTGGCTTATATATGATCCACACGACAGCAAACACTTGCTGAACAAAACACTTGCTGAACAAAACACTACGCCATAGTAGTTAAGCGTAGTTATGTTCTTTGGTTCATCATGCCACCAAATCGGGATGAGAAGTTGGCGAGACCAGCCGCCGTCCGCGATGTTGCAGAAGGAACATTCGCACTTGATGTCACTCTATAATGATGTTAGTACGCCATCAAGATTTTGAAGTAGAGAAAAAAAAAGGAAAGGAAAGGAAGGCACCATACTTTTCTAGCAATATAGGCCCATTGAGGGGATCAACACGGCCGTATTTCTTGTTTCTCGTCGATATGTCGAAAAACTCATCGTGGTTGTCGCTTTGCATCAAATTAATAGTTTGTTGCAATTCATCGAGATTTTCTCGCAACATAGCTCCATTCTCAAGACTGTCCACAAAATCGGTCAAATAATGGACGTCCTTGGCAAGTGCAGCGACACCGCAAGAGTTGATATATTTGACATCTTGCGATAAAGGAAGCGCCAAAATCTTGTTAGCGGCATGGCTGAGGGCATCAAAATATATAAGTTCTTTAATTTCACGCGGAAGTCCTAGTAGAGTCGAGTTCATAATGTTGGAAAGATATGTCGTCAGGGTTTGCATGTAGTTGCTCGTCTCAGTAGGAGGAGTTGAAGACATCCTAATAATTAATGAAGAGTTAACATTGTTTCCCAGGTAAGCCTAGGTGGATGAGAACTCACCAGTTATACTCAGCGGTATCAACAAGGTCATCAATTTTAGAGTTTACAACTTCAAAGATTCGTTTCTCCGCAGTTTTCTTGTTGTTGCGGAACTCTGTAGTGGCCCGTAAAGAAACGGGGCCGCCGGCTGATGTAGATGAGCGAGCACGTATCAAGAGTTGTTCAAGTTCCTGGCAGGCAATCTCAAAGTGCTCGAGGTTGATGAGAATCTGAACAATCTGGCTCAGATATTGAGATGCTAGCTTGTCAACGAGTGATTTACAGACTTTTTCGACCAAAAGTTCATCTAGGGCCTAGTTAGGTGAGATGGTTAGTGGTAGAACACTATCTTTTCTAAGTAGTTTTACAGATTGTCTTCATGCATGAACCTATACACACCTTTCGAAGTGTTTCATCAATCAAACTTGGATGTTGAAAATGATCATCAGAAAAGAAATAAAATTGGTTCAGGAAGTTTCGAATGTCGATGCAGCATAAAGGATACATTTGCGAGAATGGTAGAACGCAAGGGAAGCTAGACGTAATCCCACATTTTATATGTTAATAATGTATAACCTTGGTAATAAGGGCAGGATGACAACTTACGTCAACTCGGAGACCGGCTTTTCTTGGTTGAACCAACTGACGTTAACAACCTTTTCATACTCCTCGGTGCTTTGAATCGCCATGGGCATGTAGTCATCAGTTGAAACGATTTCTTGGAAATCTTCGCTGAATCTGTGCTTCAACAGATCAGAATACTTTTGGAACAGTGTCAGGAGAAATCCATCCAACATGGACACAGAGTAGCCCCAGCTCTATAAATTAAGAAAGTTAGAACGGCGCTAACAAGATCAATGGAGTGGAAATGCCTTACTTCCATGGTTTGGATGAAGATAGCTATATAACCCTTGATTTTGAGAAGCCCCTCGGCATCGCTCACATCATTGAGGGCCCGTGACGTCAAAGACATTGACGTTTGGCACATAGAGTCCCAAAGTTCCTCAACATCAACCAATGATCGCAGTTGGGGGACACGTTGTAGTGTGGCTTTTTCAATTATCGCAAACCCGGCAATTCCTTCCAACAAGGCACTTAGTGACGTTTCGCCATCACTAAGAAGATCTATGGAGCCTGGAAGTAGCAGGTCTTTTTGTTGGCGGCGTGTTGCTGAATACTCGGCTCTAAATCTCTCGCTTTGCCCGAGCGACTCGTGTATGTGGAGACATTCAAACAGAGGAGTGAAGTCTATTTGTAGCTCGTCATTGTCGAGAACATCAAACTCTTCTCCATCGTCGCAAACCAGTTCAATTGCAGAATTTAGTTTGAACTTGGACATATAAGGGTCTTCTTTGACTCGCTCTCGCTGTCTTTCCCTACGAAGCTCTGTATGATAAAAGGCGACCTCTCCCAGGAATTGGGACGTTTCTCTGATGCGAAAAAGCCATGTATTGAGATCAGTCATGACAGCATCGGATATTATGCGCTGGGAAGATGGTATTGATTTCTGGATGACATCAGCAAGACGTTGTTGGGTAGCGTATTTATTCTGTATTGTAGGAATAAGGTGCTCGTTTTGCAGGTCGTCGAGGGACTTCAAAGCTGCATAGTACT
The DNA here is from genome assembly GCA_038407095.1 of Ceratocystis destructans. Taxonomy (NCBI): domain Eukaryota; kingdom Fungi; phylum Ascomycota; class Sordariomycetes; order Microascales; family Ceratocystidaceae; genus Ceratocystis; species Ceratocystis destructans. Next base: position 17,873 of record JAXASZ010000184.1, read on the forward strand.
TTTTTTTCCGAATCAATTCATGGGCATTGTTCACAGCATGAAGTATTCTCAAAGACTCTTGCAAAGCCGATGACGCATCGCCAAGATTCTGCCGCGTAGCTCGCGTATTGACTAAAACCTGCTTCTGGGCTGCAAGCTTCTCTGTACTGGACTGTATGGATTCGTTGAGGCCCATGATCTCCGTGGTCAAGAAAACTGTAGTTTCGCGCACTTGCTGTAGTTGGTTTACTGATGCCAGAAATTCACCATGTTGAGTGAGACCAATCTGTTCTATTTCGGCTTCCTTTCCATTAGCATAGCTACTCAAGCTTTGCATTAACGAGCTGGTCCGGCCAGTAGTTGCGGCATCTTTCAGGATAGGTATGAGTTGATCGATGAAGTCAGATTCGGCCGGCGGGAGAATTATCTGGTAAAGTTAGCTCTAGCATAGCGATACGGAGACAACATTGGCGAAATTACGTACCCCTTCTACAGCTGATTGATAATCATCATATGCGCGGGTGCGTCGTGACATGACGGGCAGAGTCAAAGAAAAAGGGTATATTAAGTTGGGAATTAAGTAGAGAAGTGAGTGTGCATTTTATGGGTGAAGCTTTGGATGTTGTCGATGCTCTGCTATCATGATTGAGTTAAAGAGCATTGGGTGTTGATTTCGTTCTATTTTCCCGCACCTCCCATCTTTCTAGGCAACCCCCAGAATAAGATCTTATAAGGGTTAGTAGGTAGTTTAGGTCACACGGACAGGGTCCACAGTAGACGTCCTTGTTTCACACACTACCATGGTATAAGGAAGCGTTAAATAGTTGTATAATATTCTTGACGAAATAAATAGATAGCATAGGTACGAACTCAACACAATGTTAGCAACCAAGCTACTTTCTGATAAGTTGACCATAGCAACAAACCGGTTGCCCAGCAGAGATGTCAACTCCAGAATCACTTTGGACCTATAGGAGGTGATAAAAGTGACTTTTTATTGGACGATCTGGCTATTGTAAATTGATAACGCCTTGTTCCTTTTAATATTTTCTTCTTTGTTAGAACATCTCTGCCACTTTCTCTGTTGCTAGCTGTTTCTTCTCATTTTCCGAAAATTTTATACGATCTCTTAGCACCCATATTCAAACAGCATTGATATCAATTCCTTTTTTTTGAGGATAGGTAAACAATATCAACGAAGTATTTGAATTGGATGGTATTAGATTCAAGTTACTGTCTATCGTTTTGTCCATCCACCCCTTTTTTTTTCTTTTTTTTTCTTTTTTCGAACAAGATGTCTAAGCAAGCGAATGATGCTGGTGACTTCACCGGCTACCTTGGCATAGGCGTATTGCCTGGTATATACCACGATAAAGCTAGCTACCACGAGTATCGAAGTTCGTCCTCATACCCATCTGAAAATTCAAACAGCTGCGATTCGTACAACCAAGACCCAGGTTTTCTCTCAGAGCAAGATGATGTGGCTACACAGGCGATGTCCAAAATTGCTCCTGATGCGAATTGGGAGCTGACCAGAAGCGTCAACCACGAGTTTCAGGGAAACACACCAAGCCTAGAGCAAGCTCATTTGAGCCCTCAGTTTTCGTCTTCAAGCGTCGGCGATACACCAGAATATCCTGTCTATCCGTTTCTAAGTGACGAGATGGGATTCAGTCGGTACTTGGTAGTGTCTTCATCGACAGCAAAGATTTCAGTGGATGATTTACGCACTGAGCTAGTTGTGAGTCATAATATGAATAATGCTCTACGGTTCCTACACCCTGTTCTAACAGTAAATTGGATTTCTACATAGACCTTACTATCATACCTTAAAAAGCATAATGAGGGAACTTGCTCCATTCAGCAATATGCAGGATTCGTCTTAATTTTATTCAGCAACATACGAGATGCCGTACAAGCTGTACACTTCGTTCACAAGTATCGACCGTCTTGGGGGATAGATTATGCAACTAAGAAAGAAATATCTTGGGTAAGGCTATCTTTGATTCCATTTGTGAGCTTTTGTGCGAGCCTGGCTATGCTAACTATCGAATAAGATTAACAGATTTCATCGTGAAAGCCAGGTGCTAGTCACCGTTCGGGTAGCATCCCACATTAGGACAAACACTTCACAGCTGGAGATGTTTGTGATGTCTTATATAGGCGAGCAGGGACATGTGTTTGCTGTCAAATGCATTGATGGAAGCAGCAACGATTATTTTTCTGCTATTGTCGAGTTTTGTGACATCAGCTCAATTTGGAAGCTAAGCAATAATATGAACTCTACACAAGTTCAGGTAAGTTGAATTCCTTTTTTAGGGAAAAAGATAAAACCATCACCTAACGTCTAAAGTTTCAGGGCGTGGAGCTCACAATTGCCATGGAAAATCCTCCCGCTGCGCTTCAACTACACCCCGCACTCCGTCCATTCCCGCCAGACATCAGCGCTCAGCTCAAGACAGCCGACAATCTTATTACCCGCAAGGTATGCTAGAAAATTTCCCTGTCTTATTCTTGCTTTGCTTTTGGGCTTGCTTAAAACTGACTGACCATTCCTCACAAAGTCTCTAGTGTTAAGTCAGTCACAGCGCTACGTGTCTGATGAAGTGGTAAAATCCCACCTTGACAAAGTTACTAGAGCTTTTAAGCCTCGTGGAGTCGTGAAATCTCGTCAGGCTCCACGTAGTTTTGTTACTCAGCATCGAGGCACTCGCTCATCGAGTAACTTTGTAGATCTTCATCAAATTAAGTGTGGTCATGACGTCCGCACAACGGTAAGAGTTGGTAATGAGAAACTATTGGGAGATATGAAACGTGTACTGACAGAAAGCTAGATTATGCTGAGAAACATCCCGAACAAAGTTGACCAGGCATGGTTAAAGAGATTCTTGGATGAGACTAGCTGGGGACGGTACGACTTTATGTATCTTCGGATTGACTTTGCAAACAATTGCAAGTAAGTGCCCAAGCTGCGATTTCTCGCCCTCTACCGAAACAACTATCGGCAAGCAAATTGATTAACATTCATCGTAATATAGCGTTGGATATGCCTTCATAAACTTCTGTAATGTAAGTAGCAAGCCCTTTTTCATTTTTCCTTTGGGAAGCGCTGATATGCTAACGGGTGCAATACAGCCTATGGATATTGTTAATGTAGGTAGTTTTGTTGCGCGTTTAATTGGTGACGAACCTCATAAAACTGCCGCTATTTCAAGGACTAACTCTCGTTTTCCATTATAGTTTGTGTCGAAGCGTGGTAACCAACGCTGGTAAGTATCACTTGTCTAATTAATACCTTCACTTTTGCGATGCCGCAATACAACATTTTCTCAACTCCTCTAACATATTTCAATCTAGGAATTGCTTCAAAAGTGACAAAGTTGCGGAGGTTTCCTACGCAGGTAAGCTAGCCCCAAGATTGATCCCGGTCTGCGCAGAACTGTGAACTAATGAATTTATAGCTTTGCAAGGTCGTGATGCCTTGGTAGCCAAGTTTCGTAATAGTGTGGTTATGCTGGAAGCCCCTCACTATCGACCCAAAGTAAGGATATATCAAAACGTGTTTTATTTTGTGGTCCGTCTAACCAATTTCAGCTTTTTTACACTCAAGAAGGTCCGATCGGCTGCTTAGTCGGAGAAGAAGAGGCATTCCCCGAACCTGACAATGATATCAAGATGCGTCGCAGCTGTGCCAACGCTGAGCAAGTCGGTACGTCTTTTTATATTGTGCTACCTCCCTTTAAGCATTGACTAATGCTTTTCCATATACAGGCCTATTCACTTCAAACTCTGGTAGTAATGTCGGCCGTGGAAGCCGGGTGAAACGACTACATTATAACACCACAGCTAGGTCTCAAGAAAGTGGACAATATGATGGTGAAGCTTATCTCCTAGACAACCAACGGTGAAGGTTGGTTCAGTGGCTGAGACTACTAGGTAGATAACTTCTTTCTAACAGTATAGATATTTCTAGACATTGCTTCAAGTCCATATGAAATGTATGAGATCCCATGAATTCAACCAGAATAAAACTCAACGATATAACTTCTTATGAGCATTATTAGTCTTGATCTGGGTATTCCGGTAAGGCTGGTAGTGGCTTCCGCATTACTTCCGATCCCATGTTGAGCGAGGCTCGGTGTGCCATCTGGAGTGGGGCATTAACAACTCCATGCTCATGTTCTGATAGTGGTCCCAGGGGTCCCGTGACTTCATCGCCACTTGATGATGCCTCAGACTCTGGAGGCGATTCTTGCTGATGTACACTAGAAGGAGCACCTCCTTTACCGCTGGGCTGTACTTCGATCTCATCTTGGCCATTGCACTCCCCTTCCTCCCAGTTCCCTAATGGATCGGCAAAGTACGATTCTGGTAATGATGGCTTCCCTGTAATAGTATAACTCCGCATGGACGTCTTTCGTACAGACAGATTTCGTTGGCGCTGACCACGGTTTTGCGGGGGTTGTACCCATTCCATAGGAGATGCGATAACTGAGCGAGAGAAAATTACTAGTACAAGACACGATAGAAGCAGGACTGATTGTCCAATTGACATGCGCTTTTGAAAGACCACCTCTTCAGCAAGAACATTAAGGCGGGATCCTAAAGCCACAATTTCTTTTTCTGATTGTAAACGCTGAGACTCCAAAGATGCCGCAGCTAGTTCCCATATCTGTTCATATTGAAATCTCAAAGTGCGAATTTCCTCGAGTATAGTGTTGTTGAGATTCCCCATGAAGGTATCTAACTTTGCCTTCTGTTGTTGGTCGGCTTTGGACAAAACATCCTGGATATAATAAGATTGGCCTTCTAAATAACGAATAGACCAGGTTATGTTTGTTTCTAAATATTGTAGGCGTTTTGAAACCGATTTGAAGAAGCTTTCCTGAACTACTGGCGAAGGCGACGATGCGGGAGGCTTATTGCGAGAAGGTATCGATTCAATAGACTTTGTAGGTGTAGAAGGAATATCGTTCGTAGTGAATTCGCTCAGGGTATCTAGAAGGGTAGATATGACAATAGGTTCCTCAGAAGCCATAGATACAGTAGGCAAAGGTGGTCCAATTTCACTAGACGTTCGATATGAATGGGGGTTTCCAGGCATATTAACAGCCTGCAAACTTGAATCAGGAGCGAAGCTTTGGGGAGCGATCAAGCTTGAAGTCGTAGTAGGAGCCAAGGCTACTGAAGATACCGTTACATCCAAGACGGCTACCGAAGAAGTCGGGGTGTTTTGCTTCTCACATTGAAATACTTGGCTTGGATGAAAGATATTACTAGGGAAAGCCGTATTGGAACATTGATTTGAGTTCTCCGCTGCGTGAAAACAGCCATCATACAAGCTTGTCTCTGGATTACAAGCAAGATTATTAGCTGCTTCCAATTCCTGTTGCTCCAAACTGACCCTGTCAATCTTGGAGTTGGTTTCTTTAGGCAGCTCTTGAGGCGTAACAATCTCAATCTCAGGTTCATTATCTCCACCTTCATCCGCATCATTGAGCATGGAAGATTCGTCCGCTATGGCTTCTGTCTCCTTCCATGATTCAATCATGGTGGTTCCATGAATACGGACAAGCGAAATGGGACAGTAGTACTCCGTGCCATAGTGCGACAGAAACTCAATTCTGATATACCGCGCATATATGCGTGGGTTCTCTACCAGAAATGCCTGTATATCTCGGGAATTTCGCGCCTCGAACGATCCCAAATCTACCCATTTCTCTGACTTGACGGGGAACCGGTCGCTAGCACTGACACGAAACCGCCTGACCATGCTAGAAAAGAATTCGAAGTTGGCGATCACAACCGTATCGACTAGGATATCATCGCTAAGCTCTATGATCACAAACTTATTCTTTATAGCACATTCCAGTAATAGATAAGAATCTTTATTTTCCCGTAGAATGGCTTTTGCATTTTTTGCGCCCGGCGTTGTTTTTAGCACCGTTGCACCTGAATCGAATGAAGCATAAGAAAACCGTTCCTTGCATGTTTTCCCAGCATCTTTGGATGGATGGTAAACTAGTTTAACCTCGTCAGTGACAGTGCTTGTAGCGCTTGCCGTGCTTTGTGACTGGCTTTCCGACTGTGAAGTTGTCGTAGACAGTGACGAAGACCCTTTAATTGTCGGCCGGGAATCTTCTGACAAATGGAACTTATCCACCATGCTTGACCATCCCGAAATGATATCTGAATGGTATTCACCAAGGTTCGTATCTGCATTGTCCCGTTTACGCATCATGACGTCTTTCCACTCTTCGAATGACAGGAAAGGCTTGCTTTCTTGGAATTCTTCTGCCTGGGGTTTTGTAGCATCAGATGGACGTTCCTGTTTTACGTCGACTGCGTCAGCATCATTGCTTGAGCTATGGCCGTACGAGGATTGTTGAAAAGAAGGTCGGGTGAGAGGCTCTATGGCCGTCTTGGGACATTGTTGAAGGGATTCAAAATAGTGCTCATCGTAGACCCACGTGGTGCACGTGAATACATTAGATGAAGTTAGTTTAGTTGCGTGAACAAAGAAAGCTTTCACAAAAAATACCAATACTAGAAGCATTCTTATCCAGAGTAGAAACATTGTATTTTCATAGGGGTAGCAACGAATGAGATATGAAGTTCAACATTCTTTTTGACAGATAGTGTTGAGAGGCCTTCTGCGTGTGCTCTGGATAAGGTTCGGGTAAATTGATAAGATAATTGATATACAAGGAGTAGGCAAACTTTACAAAGGAAACTCCAAGACCAATTTAACAAATGCACAAGGCTGACCTGTAATTTTCATCTCAACACTAGGATTTACGTATCTATAATTCTGACATTTGACTTGCATATATTTAACATCTACTGGCATCACTAAGATTAAACGACGTTTTTGAAAATAGTCGTCGTGTGCATCCCAACACAACTCGCCAAGCCCCCCACGATCGTAATCCAACCCGCCACGCGACGCTGGGAATTTCTCTGCGAAGGGAAGCCTTCCTGAAGTGTAATCCCTGATTGCTTCGAGCCGAGCCACCATCGCTGGGTTCCTAAGCAAGTGATTGGAATCTACCGCAGTGCTCGCTGGGCGTCAGCGGGAGTGACCTTACGGATAGGAAATTGTGACACGCTTTCATCCAATATGACCAGTACACATCACAGCCCACAGCCACACTGTAATGGCAGTTGGACGACAACGAAAAAGCGATAGTAGGGTAGAATCGCAGTTTATTTCGTCTTTGCCCTTTCCCTCTCGTCAGAAAACATTTGTTCTTGCTGCAAAACGTTGTTTCGCTACTAAGCCCTTTACATAATTTTCTAATCTTGCTTTCCTTGTTTCTACTGGTACTGATTAGAGTCCTACTTCGTTGGACATACTACTGCTCACATCCCATGCAGTCTACAGTCCCATTAATTTGTAACCGAGACGTGGATTTCCGCATTTAATTGGAATTTTCTCAATCGCATCGACATCTTTGAATTCAAATATCTCCACAACAACTTTATGGATTTGAATACACTTAGTACGATCTTGGACGGAGGTTATTAGAAATGCCATGAATTGTTGCCTGTAGTGAGAGGTGTAATTTGTGGCTGTCTAGTTTCCAGTCAAGGTCCCCGTGAGTTAGCGTGCGCTTTCCACGTCTCTCCAGCCGCCGTTCTTTCGACAATGAAAAAGCTTCAAGAAACCAGTCAAATGGAGTCAAAGTTCTCAGTGGACGACCAGGCCTTATATCTCTCTAGGAGAAAGTGTATTTTTATTTCGAACCGCAAAAAAAAGCCGAAATCGACATATAATCAGCTTCTAAATCCGATTGCTTGCCGCATCTCACCGTCTACGATACGGCGACTGTTTCGCAAGCATGACATGTGCAAAAAGAAAGCTACAAGAAATCCACCTTCTGCTGGATCTGCTTAATTTAGGCATCCATTTGCATCTTGTTTCAGAGGAAATGAAGAGTATTTGTTAATGGTATAGTACTTCAAAGTTGTGTCTCTTATTTAGTTGCGTTGCTACTGATTTTCTTTATTTCTTTCAAGACGATCTTCTCTGAATACAGCTGTCAAAACACTGGAAATAATCCAAAAAGAATGGATTTTCAGGTCATCTATAGAGAAAGGGAATGCGGATTTATTCAATCAAAAATCTCACGGAAAACCTACGATTTCAATCATGATTTGGGTTGCCATTTGGAAAGGTGGCCGTACAAAACTCTTGGTAATGCAAAGGGACCACAGAGCTAAGAAAAAAGGCAGTTATACTGCTTGGAGCTATCAAAAAGCTTGAGAAGAAAAATTTCTACCATCTTATGATGCCGCGCGATACTTCCGGCACGATAATGCTTCTGTTCATGTGCGCAGGGTCAATGTAGTGGTTGGTAAATCACGCGATTGAAGTACTGCCTTTCTGGCCTCCTCACAGCCCGAGTTTAAATCCAATTAAACATTGCGAAGCTAGTTTAAAAGCTATTCTTGCCGATAAATACCCTAATATCTGAGAATTTAAGAGAAACGCTGAAGGTATCGGCTCTAGTATGTCCATAGTAACCCTACGCGCACTGACATTTCATCATTCAATATCTCGTGACTATCTCTTGCATCGTGGGTTTGATATCTTTGAATTCTGGTAAGCTTCACCAGTAGAGTTACACGGAATTGGGGGTTCTGCCACGTTGCACGAACTACTTGCTTTTGGCTTCTTTGTGCTGTATGACGCTCCACCGAGTTTGCATGACGTGCAGTCAGTTAGCTTATTTCAGTTTTTGTTAGTTCTTGTGAGTTCTTGTTAAGCTTGTTGATTTTGTGATGTTCTGTTGTCATCTCTCGATTCTATTCATTTGCATTGCATCTTTGTTCTAGATTGGGAATCATGGGAAGATCTCGAGTCTCTCAGAAAACCATATGCCATGAAATGACAGACAGTTTGATACAATGAATAGACACCTTCTCGAAGGCCTGTGCAAATGTCATGGGGCATGGGCATCAGCCGAGCACAGTCAAATTTCATTGCCCTGTTCCCTGTCGGTACAAGCCGCCCCCTTCACTATTCTGCTTACTGCCTGCACTGCTGTCGTCGGGGGATGAGCCCTGCCCCATCTGATGTTCTGCGTCGAGTTAGCTAAGAAATCATAGGAAGGCGTCTGGTTCGTCATTTAGCTTCTTGAGTTTTCTTCTATCTTTCTTCCTCGTGCTTGCAACTCGTTAACCTGCTCTGTTCCTGGTCTGAGTTCTAGTTCATTTATATTTATTCTATTCCTCTGGTCACTACGTGCAACCTATATTTCCCTCTCGTTCCTGCCATACCCGTTATTCATGCTATTCCAATCTATTTCTTGCCTGATTCATAGCAGATTGCAAGTAATGCGGACAGCCACTTAGCAGACAAATTCCCGTTATCCAATCTACAACTCCGGAATTTATACAAGTATGTTAGAGCTAGGGGTGTCTTCGATTCCCCCACTCCTAAACACCCTGATACACCGCCCGAACCTAGCGCGGTCCCTGTCTAGTTGTTTGATGCCACCCGCGTCACGTGTAGATACAGCCGGCTTGGCCAAACGTTTTTCCGCTCCCATCAACAACACCCCGGACATTTTCCGTATCATTCTTGTCACAGGCAGGCAAGAAGGATACTCGGAACTATTAAGAACATACAGGCAGACGAGACAAGTAGACAGAAACGAGAACGGATAAATAAATATATTCAGGAAAGGAAACCAATAAAGGTGCCATAAGACTGATATGAATCGGGCAAGGAACAGATTGGAATGGCGTGGATAACGGGTATGGGCGGAACGAGATGGAGAGAGAGGTTGCACTTAGTGACCAGAGGAACAGAATAAATATAAATAAACTAGAACTCAGATCAGGAACAGAAAAGCTTAACGAGTTGCAAGCATGAGGAAGGACAATCGAAGAAAACTCAGGAAACCACACGGCATGTTGCCAGTGCTTGATCCTAAGGACTGAGAAAATAAATACCTTGAAGTGATTTATTTAGAAAAATTCAAAGAAGAAATAAGAAATCTAAAGCCAAATGCCTCGTGTCCCATCTGTACTCTTACTTTTATCCATTTGTCTTTGCGAACCCCTTCTGTATGCGGCAACAGCCATGCATACGAAAGAACAACACCGCTGTACTCCGCCAGGGCCTACCCCCCGTGCCGAAAGCCGGTGGCCTTTTAGACTAGTTCACACGCGGTCGTCGCAGACCAAAAACACCAGGTACCCAACCCTGGAAACCCGCAGGCACGCCTTAGGGCTATGCTGGATCGAGAGCTCTCTGGCCTAAGCGCCGGACCCTAAAAAAACCATAGGAGTCGCTCAAAGTCTAAGCAAACCTGCAACCGCTGACTGCCCAGATGCTACTGGAAGATGACATCAACCAGCAGTTTCTGACCGGAACACGCCGTCGTATTGCTGCGTAATAACAGTAGGTAGACGTAAAATGATACAATGCAATACCCCTTCTGTATCCCAATGGCCAACGCACCACCCACCATGTCAGCCTCTCCAAATGTGGGCGCACAGCCCGTAACCGTATGCAGTTGTAAGTTTGTGCTTGATCTTCAACAACTCGCAAAACTGGTTCCAAAATCCCCTTGTGAGCTGCGGCCCCCTATCTGAGATAATTGAGTCTGGAAAGCCAAGGTGTCCGTAGTGGCATTCACTGAAGTGTCTGACGACCGTCTCGGGCTGGATATTGGGCATTGCTCGTAAGGTAACATTCCCAGTGAGACGATTCGTGATGACCATGACGTGGTCGTTGTGAGTATTGTCACATCGGAAGCGGGCTCATAAAATATATGGAGACTTGTTTCCACTGTTGGGCAGGAATGGGGCGGGGAGGGGCTGCAAGATGCCCTGATTCTTTTGCCTCTTCCACAGACATCGCAGTTGCGTAGAAATTGCCCAACATCTGAGTTCAAGCCTTGCCAATAAAATTGCCCGCGGAGAATCTTTATGATGTCATCTTTCCCCAGATGGCCGGTCATTTGACTGTCTTGGGCTTCTTGCAATAGTCTGGTTCGTAGTGGCTCAAAGTTGGGCACCGATAACCTCACGCGGCAAAACAAACTGTTGCGGGATGTGCGCCCACATTTGGAGAAGCTGACGAGATAGGTGGTGCATTAGCCATTGAGATGCAGAAGGGACGAAGAGGTTTACAAAGAAAAATGGATGAAAGTAAGAGTACAAATAGGACACGAGGCTCTTAGTTTTGGATTTCTTCTTTCTCTCTTCTCTAGACCTTTTTTAATACATCGCTTCAGGGTATTCTTCTGAGTGCCCAGGATCAAGCACCGGCAACAATTCAGAAAAGCCTCATTGCATTTCTTATTACCTTTTTAATTTACTTTTTATTTTATTCTTATTCATTATTTTACGCACCCAAGTTACCGCCATCTTTTCTGTGTAGCGCTCTTTTATCACCACCATTCTTTTTATCAGCGTCTATTATTTTATTTTATTGTTCGCTATAAATCAAATATTCTTTCTTTATTTTCATTCTTTTATGGTTCTCTCTTTCCTCCCACCTTTTCTTCCTATTCCGTTTCCCCACGTCGCGTCTTGTTCACGCAGCGCTCAAGCGCTACCAACCTGAAGGACTGCAATCCAGACATTGCCGTCGCCGATGGTAGCCACACTCGCTCCCCGCCCCGTCTGCGTCAGATCCTATCCGCACTACAAGGGGGAATGGAAACTAAACTAGCACTCAACCACTGCAAACTATTTTCAATGGAGCAGCGTCCACGAACTCTCCGATTTAGGGCTGGCGAGCCCCAACTGCTAGCGCATAGTCGTCAAGTCTTCAGACTAAACTCGGGCTTTTCAAACCCCAACAATGGGCGGCAAAGGGAAGACGAGCTGCCGACAGTACGTCATAGCCCTCAAAGCGAGTGCGAACCCCAATGTCTTGGAACTCATGGAGTACATGGACAAGATAGCATCATGCAACAAAACTTGGCCCGTCTCCAACGACCCCAGGGAAACACGCCATTCCTCGAGTTCTTCACAAAGCTTGAAGGATATTTAGCCCAAGCCAGAGGACTCGAGTAGCTCGACAAATTAACGACCGCCCGGCTCAGATGGTCAAAGGAGCTATCCTTGACCTTAGAGCCCCATGCCGGTCATCAGCATTGAGAGCATAATGCTCTCAGAGTACTGCGAGACGGCAATGAGGTGCTCAATGAGCCAGGGCGGGAAACTGAAGTGCGTGCCGGAAAATCATCCGCCACGCAGAACATTGGAACAGGAATGGGCACAGTTCCGGGAAAAGTAAATAACAGGTTGGACTCCTAAGTACTAACAAAAATACCTTGAAGGGGTTTATATTAGAAAAATTTAAAGAAGAAAGAAAGAAGAAAAAAGGAATCTAAAACTAAATGTCACGAACTGTTTTTACATGAACAATGTTGAAGAGATAAGGGAAAGAAACTGCAAGATTTCACGGAAATACTATCAATAGATTTTTAAGATTTGAATTCAAAAGAACTTGATGAAGAGGGAAGGAAACTACACTATCTAGCTGAGGAGGAGAATTGAGGCTCTTTGTTATGAGTTGGGCGAGGAAGAGATTGGAATAAGGTGTGTAACGAGTAGGACAGGAACGAGAGGGAGAGAGGCTGCACTTAGTGACAAGAGGAATATAATAACTATAAATGAACTAGAACTCAGACCAGGAACAGAGGAAGTTAACGAGTTGCAAACGCGAGGGAGAAAGATGGAGGAAAACTCAGGAAACCAAATAGCGAACCAGATGTCATGAATGACAGTCGAAAATGGACGATGCGGATGGCAACGATAGTTGAGAAAGAGGAGGTGGTGATTTGATTTCAATATATCCAACGTCTACTGGAATCACTAAGATTAAACGACGCCGAACGCTGGGGAGGTGACAGAAAGCTCTTCAACATAAAAGGAACACCGCAGGCCATTCTCCCATTAAATAGTTTCTTCCTTTCTTCTTCATCTGACAATAAAGCTCTCATAATCGGCGTAACTTTGTACTAACTGCAAGTCCCGTAACAAATTGTCAGATCTATAAAACACAAACCACCTTTTTCAGGGTTTTCAGCTTGATATCTTTTATTGAGTCTAAAATAAAAGAAAGAAACCAAGCATCAGAATGTCAGTCAGAACCTTTGCGAAACATTCAGAACGTTCAGATTTTGCGAAATACTGTCATGAAATGTCAGTTTTGATGCAACGCAGGGACGTTCATACGAAGTCCTGTGTCAAATGATCTCTTGTCATGAAATGTCACATGACCTTGGCTTGGTTTGGAGCGCAAATGATTGCGTCGATAAATAGGTTTCATCTGAATTGAGTAGCTTTATTTGGTGTTCTTTGGTTTCCTTTTTTGGTCATAACTTGGCAAGCATGGGAAGAATGTGAGTTACTCAGCAAACCATAAGTAAGCGCATGGCTAGCCCTTTGGTTTCTAAGTTTTCCTCGATCTTTCTTCTTCATGCTCGCAACTAGTTACCTTCCTGTTTGATTTGTTACTTGGATAGTTTTATCACAATATTGTCTTTCTTCTAGCCTTGATGTGCAGCCTCTCTCTTCCCTTCGCTTTCTTCACCCATCTTTATATCTCGTTCTTTTCCTTCTCCGCCTGATTCATAACAGTTTGCAAACCTCATTTGAGAGATTTTGCACACTTTGGCCGACCTTATCACCCCTTCCGTTTCTTTTGCATCGGCCCTCAGTCACGAACGTGACGACCTTTTGGGCGACGCATTTCCATTGTCGGAATCACAACCCCAAGACCTGTACACGTACGTACGGGCCAGAGGCGTGTTCCCAACCCCTGTGCAAAAACATCTAGGCACCACAAATGATGTATCTGCAATCGTACCCTTCCACTTGTTTTCAGCGGCACGCCTCGCCTATAGATGCACCAGAAACGGACAAGTATATACTGCTGATATTCAACATTTTATTTCCCTGTTCAAGAAGGGAAAGGAAGAGATAGAAAGATGGGAACGAAGAAAGCGAAGGGAAGAGAGACGTTGCACATCAAGGCTAGAAGAAAGACAATATTGTGATAAAACTATCAAAGTAACAAGTCAAACAGGAAGTTAACTAGTTGCAAGCATGGGGAAGAAAGATCAAGCAAAACTCAGAGCCCCAACTGGGGGAACAAGTGATCATTTATGGTTTTCCGAGACACTCGAGATTTTCTCATGCTTGACAAATCAAGATAAAATCGAATTCAAAAGAGCCCAAACCCAAAGAAGACATGGAGGCTCATAAAACACAGAAGAAGCCAACAAACTCCGACAGAAACCGATAACAGGCGATAACGTCCTACTATTCGAACTGCATAGAAGCCGATGTAACGTGAACTAAGCTTGTGTAACCATACTGATTGAACCTACCAGAATGCTGTTTTTACAAGAGGAAGCCGCGAAACGTTGAATGACGCAATACCTGTGCATGCAGAACCCAATAAAAACTTCTATCGTGTTAGGAATCAAATCAGGGTTAAAAAAAGTAACAAATAAGAGGCTGGGTGTGTTAGGGACAGGCAGGAAAGATGGATGAAAATTGTTACGAACAGCTCAACAGATAGGACACACAGGATAAGGTGACAGGGACGAGGACAGAAAGAAAGGTATATTCAGAAGTGTAGTAAAACATACTCAGAAATAGGAGACTAGGACGTTGCTTGAGGAGCAACGTTTCTACTACAAAAAGGTGACTTCACACTACTCTTTATCTACAATTGTTATGAACAGCGCTAGTCCAGAAACAGAAGGAAAACAGCAGAGAAAACAGGATTCATTCTTTCGACCATATGGGCTGAGCAGGAGGGGATAACAAACAGCAAGGCGGAGGCGGTGTGTAAAGCCAACAAGGGTTAATTCAATGGGATCTTACCTAGATCGACTGGTGCCCCGTGATAGTTCTCGAGATCTTGCAGGAACTTTGCAAATTCGAGGTAGGTCCCACCGGGGAATTTGTTGTGGAGCAACATCGAACGGAGCTTCCTGTTGATGGCAATCTCAAGGAGGGTCGGCAGGATAGCTTCCTCCATCTCTCCTTCGAGAGCCAGGCGGCGGAATTCAATAAAGAACGAGGCAAAGTTCTTGTTTTTCTGGCGAAGGGCGAACAGTTCATGACGGGCGCGGTTGCGAAGATGGGGGTCCCCATAGGCTTGGTCCAGGAGTTCCAGGATTTCTTCGTAATCCGACAACTTGCAGACGCCAGTGTCTTCGATATACGGCAATATATGAGCGTAGGGAACGGCCGAAAGACGGTTGCTCACATACGCCATACGAAACTGGGCTGTCGGGAACCGATCACGGTTCACTATCAGTTTCTCCTTGATCTGAGAAACAAAGCGACGGAAGTCTTTCTTGTCGCCATTGAACCTTTTTGGATCGGGGAGTCGTTCTGAAAGCTGGAACGACCCGGCAGGATGCGTGGTATACCTTGTGGCATCGGGAACAGGAGCTTTGGGCGCAGTGGCAGTGGCAGTGTTGGCAGATAAGGGGGCGGTGGGATTGGTGACTGCATCGTTGGAATCGGACGAAGAAGCACTCTGGAATTTGAACTTGAAGTTGAGGACTTCTTCGCGCGCCTCGGCCCGGGTTTTGGTGATTTCCTCGCGGGCTTCCTTCAAGTATCTTTCCGCGAGGATCAGTTGGTGGTGGTTCTGGGAGGCTTGGTCTTGGGCTTCGGCTACTTTGACTTGTAGAGCGTGGCCCACAGCGGTTGCGTGCTTTGAATACGCATATAGACTCTCAAAATATGCGTACCAAGATTCAGCGTGCTGGTTCACGTGCGCGTGGAAGGACTCGAGGTTTTCGGCCCGGAAAGGAGGTTCGGGGATGGCAGGCATCTCGTCAGTGTCTATGGGAAGCAACATAATGTCACGGACAGGCAGGAAAAGTGGATACAAACTGTCACGAACTGTTCAACAGGTAGGATAGACAGGACAGGCAGACAGGAACGAGGACAGAAGAAGGGAATTGTTACCGTTGTAAAAATACCTTAATTCTTCATTAGACTTTTCTAAATAAATAGCTCTAAGAAATCTAAAACTAAGCGCGTTGTGCCCTATTTGTATTACTGCTTTTATCCAACTGGATTTTCTGTAAATCCTTGCCAGCTGCCATTCGGGGATTCCAACTAACAGCGCTCACATGTCACGGGGCAACAGCCGATCCTGGTTAGACTCCATGCCAGGCAACCCTTGCTAGCTTCCTCCTGTTTTTGTAATCATCATTCCCTCCTGTGAGGCCCTTAAGGCCGGAAGCGGGAACCCCGTTCCCTTTGCTGTTTTCCTTCTGTTTCCGGACTAACGCTGCTCACAACAATTGAGATAAAGAGCAGCGTGAAGTCGCCTTCTGTGTTAGAAACGTTGCTCCTCAAGCAACGTCCTCGTCTCCTGTTCTGCTAGTATCTTTTACTGCCTTTCTGAAGTATCTTTACTATCTTTCCTGAATACATCTTCTGTCTGTCCTCGTCCTTGTCTACCTGTCCTGCCTGTCCTGCCTGTCCTGCCTGTCCTGCCTGTCCTGCCTGTTGAACCTTGTGTAACAAGTTCACTCTTCTGTTATCCTGTCTGTTGAACCTTGTGTAACAAGTTCACTCTTCTGTTATCCTGTCTGTTGAATCTTGTGTAACAAGCTCACTCTTCTGTTATCCTGTCTGTTGAACTTCGTGTAACAAGTTCATTCATCTTCCTGCCCGTCCGTGACACTCTTGGTCTTCCGCACCTCTTTTAGAGCTCCTTTGAGCTCTTGTTCCAGTTCCCTGAATCTGGTTGACATCAGGAAGCTTTCACAGTCGCGCATTTCGTTGTTCGCGCTGACTCTTACCAGGATCCTGTTATCCTGGGGTGCCACTGGCTGCGTGAAGCGCCCTTTCGGAGGGGCTGCAGCTGCCTTGCGGCGCGTGACAGTCTGCCATTGCCGCCCTGCTTGGCGGCCTCGTGGGACTTCTTGGGGTTGACAGCGCTCTGTTTGGCCGTCGTCTCTGGGGCAGGTCTACTGGCCATCCCAGCAATGGATGGGGCCGCCTTTTCCGCTGTGCGCGGAGCTCTCTGTACTTTTTGTTGCGCCTTTTCCGCTGGCGCACTCGCGGGCTCTTCCTTCCAGCCCCTTCCACGTCCCGCCAGGACGTACTCCACCAGTTCTTCTGCTCTTTCGAGCATCCCGCGTTTGACGGTCCATTTCTGCAGAGGTTCGGCATTATTGCTATGTCAAGCAATCCCAATTCGTGCCCTTAGTAACTATAGTGGACATTGATATATTGTGGGCCTCATCGTTGCTCTTCCAGACCTCAGGAGAGCTTCAAACCCGCATGAATTGATGGTTGATTGCAAGAGCTTTCGCTCGATCCAAAAGAAAAGTCTGATAAAGTAGACTTCTGAGAGAGCTTCAGTTAAAGTTCGGATATATTGATAAGATAGGGGAGGCCCTTCTCAAAAAGAAATGCGCCAGGGTACAATCCGGGAGGCATATCAACTGCTGAAGATGATTTGTGCTCCTGATGATGTCGACACCGAATTCGAGGATCTGGAAAAGTACCATGGCACGTCTTGAAGAAAAAACATGAATATGCTCCAGAACTGGTATTACTTCAAGTCAATGTACTCGTGGTACTGCACAGAAGAGAAGATGTGCGAAGCTGTGACACTTAGGCTTTCTTGATATGACTCTCAAAGGAGTACAGACAAATGGCCAAGATATGCCGTCGAAAGAAACTGTCAGCTGATGACGCTATTAAACGTTTGCAAGTAGTGTCGGCTTTAAAGAAGGCCAAAGAAACGGCTAAGAAACTGGATAGGCCGAAGGTCAAATGCTTCAATTGCAGCAAGAAAGAGCATAAAGCGGTGGATTGTTGGGATGAGACGAAGCTTGATCTAACCAAAGTCTTGTATGAACCAGAATTTGTCTGAAAACTTGATATCGGTGATGGCCTTGATGAAGGAAGGGAAGTCGATGCCGTTCAGGGACATGAACATTACTATTATGGCGGAAATAAAGAAAAAGGTCATTCCACTGAGAAGGGGCGGTACAGTTACCAGTACATGCTTTTTAGCATGCGACGATTTACACTGGGGACATGACCACAACAGCGACAGGAGGTCGGGTGTCTTGTTCAGGTTGATCACTCCCAAGACCAGAGGACTACATATGTGAGGACTGTTCGAAAGGAGATATCAGAAGAAGTCTTGGGAGTTCATCCACGTCAATGGCTTCAGAAGAAGCTCTTGACGGTATATCAATAGACATATCTGGTCTACATGAGTCAGAAGAAATGGTCATCGATGGTATACGATGATTGTTAGTAGCTTCTCCAAGTATAAATGATTGATGTCGCTAAAAAAGAAGAGTGATGTCCAAGGAGCTCTGGATGAGTGGCGAAAAGGGACTGAACACAACATGGATATTGTTATTGTTATTGTGCTATTTTATGTCTACCTACTGTTATTTCGCAGCAACACGACGGCGTGTTCCGGACAGAAACTGCTAGTTGATGTCATCTTCCAGTAGCCTCTGGGCGGTCAGCGGTTGCAGGTTTGCTTAGACTTTGAGCGATTCCTATGACCTTTTTAGGGTCCGGCGCTTAGGTCAGGAGAGCTCTCGATCCGGCATAGCCCTAGGGCGTGCTTGCTTGCGGGTTTCCAGGGTTGGGTACCTGGTGTTTTTGGTCTGCGACGACCGCGTGTGAACAAGTCTAAAAGGCCGCCGGCTTTCGGCACGGGGGGTAGGCCCCGGCGGAGCACAGCGGCGTTGTCCTTTTGTATGCATGGCTGTTGCCGCATAGTTTCTATATAAATCTTTTCCCCTCTTTTTGCCGGTGGCCGGGAGTAGGGCTTCCTCAGCCTCCTCACGTGAAGCCCTCCTCGACATCTCCTTCCGATCCTGCAAAAGCACCCTCTAATCTCCTCCGTTCTCTTCGCCCTTCCGTCCCGCTACTCCTCATCCCCTTCCAAAACTTAACTCTTACGACACGAACGGGCTTCGCCCTGACAATGACGCAAACGCCAGGTGCCGTGAAGGAAGGCACGCTGGAAATCCTAGGAAACTTCTTGAACGCCTCTGCCATCGAAAAGGAGACGGCGTGGGAGAAGTTCATTGTAAGAAACATCCCGCGCAATGTCCACGACGTGACCGAAAACGGCAACGAGGTCAGACGGACGACTCTGGACGATGTTAGGAAAGACATCCAGGAGGCATTCGGCGGAGAGCTGAAGATTCTGGACTTCCGAGAGTATTAGAATGAGGCCCAGGTGCAGGGCATCCGGGTAGCGGTCCTCAACCTGGAGAGAATCCCGAGGACGATCGAACTCCTGGGAGGAGAACGGGTAGTCAAAAAGGTCGACTACAAACCCCTTCCCCCGCCTAGATGCTCCCGCTGCTGGAGGAAACACAAGACGGAGGCCTGCAGCTTTGCTGCGAGGTGTGCTAAATGCGGAGACGCTAGACACACCACCGCTGCCCACGCAGAAGAGGTAAAGTGCGCCGAGCACAAGGACAAAGAGTGCAAGTGCACTCTGAAGTGCCTGATCTGCGCGGGCAGACACTCGGCGGAAGAATGCAATGGTAAGTCAAAGAACTAATGCGTCCAAGACCCAACAGCACCCAAAACAGGCAAGAGAAGATACGAATTCTCTCAGCAAATGTCCGCAAGGCCCCTGAAGCACAAAAGGCGCTCCTCGAGTTGGCCGCAAGAAAACGAGCGGACATAGTCCTGGTACAAGAGCCCTCGGGCACAGACAACGACAGGACGACAGTGCATCCTCAGTACACCCTGATGGAGGCCCCACACATGACTTATG
>JAXASZ010000735.1:0-37612 GCA_038407095.1 Ceratocystis destructans
TCCCCCCCCCCCTTCTCTAAGTCCAAATGGCCAAGGGGTTTTTTGGCCCCCCCCCCCCCCCCCCCCCCCCCCTCTTCTAAATACAGGCTCCGATTCTTGACGGAATCGTCGCAAATGGCATTCTTCAAAAAAGAACTTTATCCCGCTTAGCTACAGCCGGCTAACATACTTCCTTGTGCTTTAGATCTAGATCTCTCAAACGGTATGCTTTACTCAGACAGTGCCCCTCTCCCATTCCCAATTTTACGTCAGCGACAGCCTCACCAAACAAACCTATGGCACCGCTCTTGTGATGCCATATCTGTGGCCAACATATCAAGACTAAAGTGTCGTGTGCTAACCTGATATCGCACTGCAGCCGCCCTCATGAAGGATGACCAGGGCCGGCCGTTCATCGTTGTCAGAGAGTAAGTCGGAGACGAAGCAAAACCCTTACCCAACCCGTCAAAATCACATGCTAAGATTTATTGTGTCCCCCTCCCTCGCAGCCAAGGAAAGAAGAAGCGCATCTCAGGAACTGAAGCTGTCAAGTCGCACATCCTCGCCGCGCGGACAGTCGCCAACATTGTCAAGTCATCTCTGGGTCCCCGTGGTCTCGACAAGATTATGATCTCCCCCGATGGCGAAATCACTGTCACCAACGATGGCGCCACGATATTGCAACAGATGGAGGTATCCAATCACGTTGCCAAGCTGCTTGTTGAGCTGTCCAAGTCGCAAGATGACGAGATTGGCGATGGTACGACTGGTGTGGTTGTCCTGGCCGGTGCTTTGCTGGAACAGGCTGCCGAGCTAATTGACAAGGGTATTCACCCCATCCGCATTGCCGACGGCTACGACCAGGCCTGCGACATCGCTGTGGCAGAATTAGACCGCATTTCCGATGTGATAGAGTTCTCCAAGGACGACACCAAGAACCTGCTTAAGGTGGCCAAGACCTCTTTAGGCAGCAAAATTGTCTCCAAGTCTCATGACCAGTTCTCCCAGATTGCCATTGATGCTGTGCTGTCAGTGGCTGACTTCGAGCGGAAAGACGTGGATTTTGACCTGATCAAGGTTGATGGCAAGGTCGGTGGTTCCCTCGAAGACACGGTGCTTGTTAAGGGTGTCATTATCGACAAGGACTTTTCCCATCCTCAGATGCCTTCTGAAGTCAAGGATGCCAAGATTGCCATCCTGACGTGCGCCTTTGAGCCCCCGAAACCCAAGACGAAGCACAAGCTGGACATTACATCGGTGGAGGAGTTTAAGAAGCTTCAGACATACGAGCACGAAAAGTTCATTGAGATGATTGAGCAAATCAAGGCCACTGGTGCTAACCTCGCGATATGCCAATGGGGCTTTGACGACGAGGCCAACCACTTGCTTCTCCAGAACAAGCTGCCCGCAGTGCGGTGGGTCGGCGGCCCGGAGATTGAGCTGATTGCCATTGCGACCAACGGCCGCATTGTGCCTCGGTTCGAGGATCTGAGTACTGATAAGCTGGGCTCTGCTGGCACTGTGCGCGAAATGTCATTTGGAACTACGCGTGAAAAGATGCTGGTGATTGAGGATTGTGCCAACACTCGTGCTGTGACTGTCTTTGTGCGCGGCAGCAACAAAATGGTGAGTTTTGATGTGAAAGTTATTGATATAT
This sequence comes from Ceratocystis destructans, assembly GCA_038407095.1. Classification (NCBI taxonomy): domain Eukaryota; kingdom Fungi; phylum Ascomycota; class Sordariomycetes; order Microascales; family Ceratocystidaceae; genus Ceratocystis; species Ceratocystis destructans. The sequence continues at coordinate 1,637 of JAXASZ010000735.1, forward strand.
TTGGGGGGGGGGTTATTTTTTTTATTTTGCTACCATTACTGTTGTTAACGCTAACACCCATCCTTAGATCATTGACGAGGCCAAGCGCTCGCTTCATGACGCTCTATGCGTAGTCCGCAATCTGGTCCGTGATAACCGTGTGGTGTACGGCGGTGGTGCAGCTGAAATCGCCTGCTCCCTGGCTGTTGAGGACGCCGCTGTCAAGACCCCAGGTCTAGAACAGTACGCCATGCGGGCGTTTGCCGATGCGCTAGATGCGGTACCCATGGCTCTGGCCGAAAACAGCGGCTTCAACCCGATCTCGACACTGGCCGAGATCAAGAGCCAGCAGGCCAAGGCCGGCCCCGAGATTCGCGGCAGACTGGGTGTCGACTGCATGTCTCGCGGCAGCAATGACATGAAGGAGGCATTTGTTATTGACCCGCTTATTGGCAAGAAGCAGCAGCTGCAGCTGGCTACTCAGCTGTGCCGCATGGTGCTAAAGGTCAACAACGTGATTGTGGCTGGTACCGGCGAGCAAGACTTCTAAAGAAACTAGACAAAACGTAATCAGACATCCCTTATTTTGCTGTGCCTTTTCTAAGTGGAGGCTTATTGGTATGATAGACGGGAGCAGCAAGCTGGCCACGCCCGGGCTCACAACAAAATAATAAAAAGAAAAAGGCGTAATACTTTTTTTTTCTGCTTTATGGACAAGAAATATTATATCAATCAAATCAATACTTTCTGTATACTCAACACGTGCTTGCTCTTAGCTCTTCTTAGCTTGCCCAGTTTCGGCAGTGAGCCATGACAGCTCAGCTTGATGCGTTCACGCCCTATTCTCCAGGTGGCAAGTTCTTACGATCTTGCGAGGATGGCACTTGGTTTAGCGATAAACCAGATAGCTGAGCCGATCCGACGAAGAAAAGCCGCGGCAAGGCCTGAAAGAAGGAAGGAGGGTGAGATGAATGACAGGTCTCGAAGCATGTGATAATCAGCAGCGGAAAAGCCACGCGACCTGCCCTGTCCCGGGTATATATAATATAGAATGAAAGGAGACGAAAGAATGAAAGAATGAAAGGAGACACGAGAAATCCATGGTTTGGGCTTGTCTCATAGGCGTCCTTGAAAACCTTCGATTCAAAGATAAATAGCAAAACATGAGTGGCCATGCTAGCTTATCCGGCCAGCTCCAGCTACTTCTTTCTTCTCTTTGATCCGTCACATGTATTGTAGGCTAGAATCGCCACATAATAGCTGCCGGCACTTTTTGCCCAACCAACTGTCCAAGCCTTACAGCTTCAGCAGCAACGGCAAGATTTTAGCGCGCGAAAAGTAGCAGCAAAGCTTAATTAAGCCCTAGCCTTGACAAGAGCTCTGCCGGCACGTTGCTGTGCCTTTTGGTACTTGCGTGTCATCACAGGTCCAGGCCATCGTATAGCAGAAGATTCAGAGTGGGGGAGAACAGTTCTAGACCTGACCTGCAGCACTGCCCCCCCCCCCCCCCCCCAAAAGAGGTCTTAAGCAGGTACCAGTCACTATCTACGCGCCTAATAGCGCTATGTTTTCATCCGCACCATATTCTGCTTTGGGTCAGCCCTTCCCCTCTTCCCGACTTCTGCGTGTCTCATTTTCGGGTCTCCTCCCCACCTTCTTCTGTCGGTTCTCATGACCTAATGCTCCAACTAATGCTCCAAGTCCCGAAAAAATAACGGCAAAGGGGAGGGGGGGGGGGGGGCGAGAGGAGGATCTCGAAGCACAAGCAGTAAGACAATTATTCAAAAATAGCCATAGTCTGGACTTTTATTCTGTCTATGTATATAGGGTTAGACAAGCGTTTAGGGTCCATCGGAGGGAATTACGGTCACACAAGGACGGTTTTAAACCACGACTCTTCAAGGCGCATACGCATACACTTGGTGGGTGAGGATACAGAAGTCAAGAACATATTATTTGATTAAAAAAATATAGACGGCCTGGCGCCCTAGCATTTTGTCTTGCTCGCACCAAGCATCAATCCAAATAGCTCCTCCCAAAGGCAAAAAAAGCAAAAGCAAAAACAAAAAGCGCCAATCAACAAAGAAATCAAATATTAAACTTTTTTAGAGCACATGCTTCGCGAGACAGCTACCAGTCAAGAGGGATGTATGTATGCACGCACACACACACACACACGTCAGTGCAAGATGCCCGCCTCCAGTAGACTTTGACTTGGTATTTCGTGAGAAATGAAGACAAAGCAAATATAGAGAACGCACCAACTGCCAAGCCAAACTTAGCAGAAATAACAAATCGAACAAAGCAGACTCGCCCCACAAGAGATCACCTCCCATTCTCTGCTTAGGGGAGCAATTAAAGGTTAAACAAAGAATAAGAATGCCAGGCGTTCAGCAGGACAATCAGGGTAAGGGGACATTAGTCAACAAGACGGTCAAGTTCCGCAAGTGTAGACAATCAAGTAGTAAATCAACAAACAAAAAAGTATTGTATTGGAATCATGGTATCATGAAGGAAAAAAAAGAAATAGGCGAGGTGGGCAAGGAAAAGAGATGAAAGAAGCTCTTTATTTTTCGCAAAAATAGAAAATAAAGAGCCAAGCCAACCGAAATATCGAGCCATCAAATCCCTTCCATTGTTTTTGTATAGGGAGGTTGTTGGCTAAAGAGAAAAAGAATAATGGGCGAGTGAGAGACGGAAATAAGAAAAAAGAAAAGAAAAAAAGTCAAATTTGCAGAACGATACCAGATTAAACGAAGAAAAAGAACAACACATTGTCGTGGGCCTCGTGGGAGAGAATGAGAAAAGACGATAAAACAAGATGAGCACAAAAGATGAGCAGACGACGAGTCTAGCCCGTGATAAAAAGAAATATAGGCCATGAGAAGAGAAGAAGGAAAGCAAAGATTCGAGAGAGTAAACAATCATGGCAGACAGGAAACTGGAACAGTGATAAAAATGGTGGTACACAGCACTAGGAGGCAAAAGCCTACAATGCTCGACAGTAAAAGCAGATTGCCGCGGAAGAATAGGACAAGTCAAGGCAGGTAAAAAAAGAAAATAAAAAAAACGACAGGTTTTTTGCAACACGGGTAAGAGAGCCTCGCCTGGCTGTTCTTTTTCATTACCAGCCTTTAGTGTGATACCCGTCCTGGGCCTCTTTGGTAAAGTACCGATTCCAGTTTGTCTTGTCGCCCTCCGTCTTGTCCATGTATGGGGCAGTCGGGTATTGTTTCAGGTTTGCCACCTCATGTGACGTGTGCCGTCTCTGCAGGACGGCATTCACGGTCTTGGACTTCTGCTGGCGCTCCCACAGCATGTGACGGCGCAGCGACTCAGTGAGCTCTGTGGATAACATGTTTCTGCGCGTGGTGCGCGGCGATAGCGCGCCTACAGTGTTAATTGGCTGCGCTGCCGTGCGTTGCGGCATCTGCATCTCGCGGATAGGGCGGAGCGGCGGCGCACCAGACGTGCGGGGCTTCATCATAAGGCCGCTGTCTTCGGCTTCCTTGTCGCTAGGACCCCGGCGACTAACAGTCATGCCATGAGCAGTTGAGGGTCCCGCAGCCTGGGTCATCATTCCAACCGCCGATGGGCCATTGTGCACACGCATGCGAGGGTGCAAGGCTGAGGTAGACTGTGAGGCAATGCCGTTTCCCAGCTTCTTTCCACTGCCATCTGTCTTTTCAAACATGAGAGTGATGAGCGAACGGCGCGAGGGCAGATGAACCTTGGAGTCCACTCGTTGGAAGTAATTGCGCTCATCGACACTAGACTTGTGGCTATCTTCTTCAAACGAATCTTCCCATTCATCCTCTTCGTCTTCAATGGCACTTTCATCAATTTCGTCGCCATCCACATCATCCTCTGAATCACTCTCGATGGCATTTTCACTGCTGCTAATAGTGTCGACAAAGGTGCTAAACGATGTGGTCTTCTTCTTAGCAGCAAGAGACACGGGGGCAAGGCTTTCAGAGGTAGCGCCTTCAGCCGAGGAGGTGCCAACCTCAAACATGCCATGCTTCTTAATGGCTGACTTGATTGTCTTTGGGACAGGCTGTTCAGCCGGGCTTTGTCCAGTCTCACTAGCTGAGGCAGAGCCGCCACAGGTGAACATTGCAGACTTCTTTGTGTTGTTGCGAGAGTTTATTGACACGGGCTCGGCAGCTTCGGCGGTTGTGAGGATTGTAGGCAGCCTTATTGAAGCGGTTGAAGGAGAAAAGCCGCGAACAACATTTGTGGTTCTGGTGCTGGGTGGCACTACAACGGGTTCGTTACTGTCAATGCAGGCTGCCTTGGAAGACGAAGCAATGGATTCGGTGGGGATATATGATGTCGGAGGCGCCGGTGGCATGGTGATGGGATCGGGCGACATGACAGGCCTATCGGACCGGGATACAGATGACGCAGTGGTTATGGTAGAGGCGGTGCTAGAGGTAGTAGAGCCTGTAGTAGTGATAGAGGGGGTGCTGTGAGCAATCTGGGGAAGCGGAGCGGTCAAAGGCTTCTCCTCGGTGATGATGGAGACGACCATTTTTTCGAATTCGTCCGACTTGACAGGTTGTGTGGGATCACGGAGACAGGAATCTTCCCTATGGATGCAGGGCTTGATATCAATGGCAGGTTCTGAAGTAGTGAACTCGACAGCCTCTTCATCAACTGATTCAACGCTACCAGAAAGTTGGGGAGGCTCAGGAATTTTGTTGTCGGCAGGAATATTTTGTGGTGAAGAAGTCAAGTTGTGACTATTTCTGTGTTCAGAGCTACAGAGAGTCTCGCGGTTCCACAATCGCCAGCTAAGGTTCTCTAAGCGGCGGCCCTGCTCAACTGAGGGAGCACATCTGGCGAAGACTAAAGGGGCGTGCATGTATGCTAGTTAGCATGGCGCGGTTTCTCACGAAACGAGAAGGGAATAAAAAGAAAAAGGACTGAAAGAGCAAATAGGGGGGGGGGGGGGCTTTGAACCATATGCGGTCTGGAGTGAGTTCATGACTTACCGGCCCAGATGTAGAACAAGCTTTCAGGATTGGCCGTATCAATTTTACCAATGACGTTGGCGTCAACGGTTAAGATGTGAGTATTCAATGAATAAACCATGATGTTCAGATATATATATATATATGTGAGTATATATATCTGGTCACTTAGTCCGAAGACGGATAGAGGGATGCTGGTGGGTATGAAGATTGAGATTTGAAGCCCAGATTGGTTTATTAAGGCGGAAGAACGGTGGAGTCAAGCGGTTTGTATATGAATTTCAAAAAAGAAAAAAAGACGGTACAAAGACGACGGGGTGGGGAAGAAACAAATAATAGATCTCAACGTCGAATTCAGAATGGGAAATCGACAGAGAGAACGAGGCACCAGTCGCGTAGGAGAAGCGGACTTTGTCAATTACGAAAATGGACCAGTCAATTGATTCAGTGAGCCCACGAAATAGAGTAGAAGGACGGGAAGTAAAAGCACAGTTATTGTTTGGTAGGAGATTGTGGAAGTCGACTGTACGGGATGAAGAGACGATCCTGGTGGTTGTTGGTGTTGGTGATGCTGCCAAAGTGAAGTTGAAAGACGGCAAGCCAAGAAAAAAGGATATTTGGGCAGCAGGAAGATAGTAAATAAATGGAAGAGAGGATCGAGATGGCAAGCCGGGATTTTGCGAGCAAATTGGTGGGAGTGTCGACAGCTGAAGAAAAGAAGAAAAAAAACACAAAGTAGAGACAGGACGGTGTATCTTGGGATTGTGAAGATGTCGAAGTGAAGGTTGAAGTTGGAAAGAAAAAATGAATAATAATAAAGGTAAAAGTCAACTTTGCCTGGTAAGGGCTTGGCTTGGAGGATAGCTCGGGGGGGCGGGAACAGTTGGCATTATAAGAACCTTGCTTGGGGCAGGTCGTTATTGCTTCTTTTTTACTGAGTGTTTTTTTTAGCTAGGCCCAGTAAAGGCAAGCACCCCAAGAACAAACGAAAAAGCAAACGGGGGGGAAAATCCAGCCCTTTTTTTTTTTTTCTTTTTTTTCTACTTCTTAATTATTAATTCTTTTTAATTTTAATTTAATTTTTACCTCTTTCCCCTTTGTATTGTATGTTCTTGTGGGGTGGGGGCGTATGCAAATGCAACTTCTTTGCTTGCTCGCTATAGCCGCAAGGAGATGATAGAACTTTGCCATGTGTACTGGATGCAAAACGCAAAAAGTACTTCCCCATCTTGATTTACTCTTGCATTTTGTTTCTTTTCTTTTGCTTATGGCTAGTAGGTCAGCAAGTACGAACTTGTAAAGGCGTGCCCAAATCACCGCCAGTCTAGTTTAGATTTAGATTTACACCACCACCCCCCCCCCCCCCCCGAACAACAAGATGGACTGGGCTGGCTGCCCTTTGCCTCTCATTGACTTTGCGAAACTTGGTCCTGTTTCTAGAGCCATTATTGTGGCGAGATGGAGTTTCTTTTTTCCAATTTTTCTTGGGGTGTGTGTCGAGTGGGTCCTGTCTTGTCTTTTCTGTTCTTTCCTTTCTTTGCTGCTCGATTCTTGGGGACGAAAGACTTGGTAGATTAAGCGAATTATGGTGCATTATTCGGTGCTTCTTTTTGTGTCTGTTTTACTGCGCTTCTTGGTGAATACAACACGGCCATCTTTCTTCATGGCTTTGTCTCGCTCCCCTTCTCTTATTTTCTCCCCCTTTCAGGAGGAGGAAGTAAAAGTAAGAAAAAAAAAAGACGTACCTGAGCCAGCCACAAATCACGCGCTATTTTGGCGCGTCATCTGTCGCCTGTCTTGCTTGTGCTGCTCAAGTGACTTCCTGTGGCTTTGTCACCCTGTGCACGCACTATAAATTAGTGCACATTCGGCGGCCTTTAGGCGACTGGCCCCCATAAACGTACAACCGCCTCGCAGCTGCTTGCCAGTTGCTGGCCACATCCACACACACCCGCCCGCACCCGCACCCGCACAGCAAGGCCAGCCATGGGAGCTAGTTGGTTAATGAGAGGAACGAGGGAGATGGTAAGATGGAGAGATGGAGAGATGGAGAGGTGGAAAGATGGAGAGGTGGGAAGATGGAAAGATGGAAACTTCCCAATTGGGATAAATTCCATTGGCTGGAACTGGGATAAAGAGATGAAAAGGGAAGAAAGCTGGAAGGGAGGGAAGAACTACTGTAGTTTCCCTTTCCAGCGGGCATTTCCTGATTAGGCATAATCGTGTGGTTAACATGTCGTCGTCTACATACTTTGGTATTTTCGTGCCCGTTGCAATCTCCATGTTCAATGGAGGGTCTCTTCACTGGTAGTGAGCTGTATCTTGGATATTTGTCTGATTCAGGTCTGGACTGCAGCTCTTTTTGTGATGGTATTGTTATTTTTACAGTGGCTCTGGGATAGGATGCAATAGCAAGGTGAAGGCGGACGGTTGGTGGAAATGAATAATAATAAAAAATAAGAATAAGAATAAAATCAAAATCAAAATCAAAATCAAAAATAAAAATAAAAATAAAGCCAAAAAATTAAAATAAAAATTAAAAAGAAACCCGGCCATTTTGAGTTGCTACCCCTACCTCTTCTTTTCTCCTCTTCCCCTCGCCTTTCCTTTCCCTCTTCTACCTGCTCCTACCCCCTGGTCCAATTCTTGCTTGTCACATGATGGGAAAAAAAATACATGTTTTATGTTGGCTCACTCAGGGCCGTGATGCTTTCTATCCGTCCGGGTTCTTTTTTTAGGGGAAGCCTGGTGCTTTCAGAAATATGCGCTGCTGTTCTGTGCTGTCTGGGGCTGGACTGGGGCTGGGGTCCACAGTATGAAGATTTCATTCATATTCAACGGCGTCTAGCGTGTATGCTGACAACACTCCTGTCCCCTTTTTCGCTAGTCTGCGTCAAGTATTTCTTGGGCTTTGGGCTTTGGGCTTCTCGTGATGCGTGTGTGTGTGGGCGGCGTGGGCGTGGGTGCTTGCTTGTGTCTGCCGTAGCGGCTAAAAAGAGACAAAGAGACTAGGACACTCGGAAACAGAGACGACAAACGGAAATGGACAACAAACTCAATTCGTCGGTGTCACACCCTACTGTTGTCTGGTAGTGGTTTCCCCTCTCTCCTCCCCCTCTTCTTCTGCTCTTTTGGTTGTGGTCCTCTTGTGTATCGGTCTGTCGATCGATCTCTTCCTTTTTTTTCTCGTTGTTTTTTTTTTCTTTTTTTTTGCTCTTGTCTGTTCTTTGGGCTGTGCTTTGCTCTTCTCTTGCCGTATTAGCTATGACGGACACACGCATAGCGTTATGCACAAAAACGGCCTGTGTATGTGTGTGCGATGTATTTACATGCAATCCCTAGGTCTTTTATTAGACCCCGTGAGCAAGGAGAAAATAAACAAATGCAACTGTGAAAAGGCGGTCATGAACAAGAATTTCGGCTGTGTCTTTTTGGCAAATTTAGCTTCAACTTGGGGAATAATGTCTCTTAGTTGCAGCCAGGTATGAGGCAAGTGTGCTGGCTTCCATCGTATGTGTGTGTGTGTGTATGTGTGTGTGTTTTCTCAATTTTTTTTATTTTTTTCCCTCGCTGTTCACATGATACCAAATGACGTCCTGTTTGCGGCTAGAAGTCAACTAAGACCTATACTTTAGCCCTTGACCCTTAACTTGTCCGATAAGAAAAGCCGAAACCTATGATGCTTTGATGCTTCTGCATTGACAACTCACAGCAACAAACCCTACGCTTCTTGCTACTCCCTTCTTCTTTTTTTGTTGCCTTCTCTTCTCTCTCTCCCCCTCACCTCATGTGACGCGCCCAGGGGATCAGCAATAATACGCACGTACAAACCGTGTGTATTGTCTCGCTGCGTTGTTGTCTGTTATATAGGCTTGAGCACTAAGATGACGATGTCATGCCCGTTATCAATAATATTAACCGGAGGCAAGTCGCCCAACCCCCCCCCCCCCCAAGTGTCCGACGTGTGAGATCACAGGGCATATCTCATGCCGACACTAGAACTCCAAGTCATTCTGCTAAATTCGGCTGAGGGCGCTTGGAACGGCCAACATGATATCCTGTATAGTGTCAGATCCGATCTGATAACCCTGGTCTGCCTGGCGTGTTAGGCTTACTCCAACGGCGTAAACGGGCCGTTGAACGGCGAACATCTTGTGATGATGCAAAGGCGAATTTAGTGTAAGTCCAAGACCTCGTGTGCCATGTAAATAAGTGAGTCGGCTACTTTGTGTTGCTTGCCCTATACACTTACTTGCTTGTCTCCTGTCCTTCTCCAATTTTTGTCTGTTTCTTTTTTTCCTCAGCCTGCCACTACAGGCCTTCCTTCATGGCTTATCAGGGCCGAAAAGAAAATAACCCCTGTATATAGTGGTCACCTGGTGGGAAATCTCATTGCCAAAGCGCTAACTTACAGGGTCAGTCACCTACAGGCTATTTACAGGCTATTTTAACAACAGGTCCCTCCGCTCCTCCGCCCCTGAGGCGCCCCAAGTCGCTTGCGTGCTTGCTTTACCCGGTCCAAGTGACCTCTGTGGCCTCCTTTATCTGCGTCTACTTATCTTCTGTTTGCCGGTTTGTACCGCAGCTAATATACAGTGTACTATGTGACGGTGGGCATTGTATTGTCAGGCGGGTAGACCCTAGATCCTGGTAGCGGGCTTAGGCCCCGTCCGTTTTTCCAACGGTCTCTTTGAGTGCCTTCCAAGGGAGAAAGAGGCGCAACGAGGGCTATAAAGACGGTCAACAAAGAGGGACAAAGGGAGACAAAGGGAGACGGAGAGAGAGAGAGAGAGAGGGAGCGGGACAGAGGTGGCTGGCTGGTCATGTGACTATATCCGTAAGTTTTGCTTGCTTTGACAGCTGCGCATGTCGACGTTCTGGTTGTTTGTTGTCTGCTGTCTGCTGTCTGTGTCTGTGTCTGCTGTCGGCTGTCTGCTGTCGGCTGTCTGCTGCCTGCTGTCTGCTGCCTGCTGTCTGCTGTCTGTCTGTCTGTCTGCCTTGTTCTGAATTCGATCTCCTTTGCTGAGTTTAAAAAAACAAACTCTTCAGCTTCCCTAGGCCACTTTTTCTCGTCTGCTTGGTTGCATATAAACAAGACAACTCCAAGTTCCTGCGACGGCTTCTTTCAGCCTAGCCAGCCACACTGCGCCAAGTCTCAATTAACAAGGAACAGGCCTACTGGGTATCAAAGTAGTGAATGTTTTAAGGGCTTAGTCTGGTTTCTCGTTGTGCGCTGGTTCGTCTTAGGCTGCTGCTACCACAACATGTCAAGCGATTATAAAGTGTTACATTTTAAATTGTCTGTAATTTATGCTGCCACTCGCATTTAATTATAACATGATTGGCTGATACGCGAGCAACAGACGGTTCTTTTTTTGTTCTCTGAGATCGTCAATCCTCCTGATCACACCCCAAGCAAGCCCTCCATAGTTGACGACCCCCCCCCCCAATGTACGAAGTGCTTACATGTATAATCAGTACACATTTACCTGCACACAGACGATGGAGACGGGCTTAACTCTTCATGGCCCCCCAAATCAGCACCCAGCTAATGGGAAATTCAAACAACCCAGCACCACGATAGCTAGCTCAGCGAGCCAAGAAGAACGACCGCAGGTGGCCAGTCTGCTATCTCTGAGCTGAGACTGTGCCTGGAGTTGGCAGTGCTGGATTTACAGGATTTGCTTTCTTCAACTGGCCAAGTCAATGGTGCTTCCTAGCGGAGGATGACGATGATGAAAACGAGCCCAGCTGACGTGGTGGGCTTGGGTTGTGTAGTGCGTAGTGCCTCATGTTATCGTACGTGCTGTGCTCTAGCTAGGGGGATGCCTAATTTCAGGCAAGTTGAATGCTACGGGTGGTGGGTGGGTGTCCTTGTCATACGATGCGTCCAAGGGAAAGAAGAAATGCATCCAGATATGGGACAGGCCCGGGTTTTTGTTTTTGATTTAGTTATAGACTTGGATTTTATTTATTTATTGTTCCACTTGTTACTGGCCGTCCGAGGGGTGTGTGTATGCACAGCTCTGTCTTTCAAAGGCTGAAAGAGTCCTGCGATTGCGCTGAGTCAGGGATAACTTAGCGTCTGCATTCGCCTTTGTTTCTAGTGCGTGTGGCTTACTGGAGCGGCTGAGCCTAACCCTAGTATCAAAGCCAAGTTATGTATCCCTGGGCTGGGTCATGCGAGGGGGTCGTTATCGAAGCCGCACGTGACGGAAATGATAATCCAGCCCACATTCTGTCACATCTCATGTAATGTCCGGACATGATGCGCAAAGCGCATAGCAATATGTGGAAGAGAAGGACGCTCCATTCGTTAGCTTCCCCCATGTTGGCTGCCATGAAGTTGGAAGCAGAGACCTTTGAGCAACCAGCATCAATAATGGATTGAAATGAAGTCGCATAGCGAAGGCGAGAGTTGGGTTACAATAATGCGCTACAACGAATCAGCTGGACCAGAATGTCGAGTATTATTGTAACGAAATGCAAGTTGTAGACCATGTGAGGCTATGCTTGGGTGAGATTGCCGCTCGGGATATATAGCACCATGGAGAAAAGGGAATCTTATCAGCGGGGAGGCATATGAGACGTGAGAATAGTAGGGCGGACTACAGCGGAGAGAGCAAAGCGATGGAGGTCGGTTGCTGCAGACCGGATGCAGAAGCCAGAGCCTTGCAACCATCCATATGCAAGAGAAAAGCGTACTTGGGAAAAATCTTCTAGTCACAAGGCAAGGCAAAAAACCAGGGCAAAGGCAGAGAGAGAGAGAGAGAGAGAGAGAGAGAGAGAGAGAGGCCAGCAGGGCAGGGCAGAGAAGGGCAGAGCAGGGCGGCGGGTTGAGCCAAGGCCAGGCCAAGCCAGACCAGGCGAAATCATTTATGTGTATGCAATGGGTGTGAGGCGAGGCACGAAGTCTTCCTGTTTTCCTTTTTCTGGGGCATTTCATATGATCATATCTGACGTCGCATATGTCTCCTTAATTCCACCCGAGCACTAGAGGACGGATAATGCTGGCGAGACATGGAGGGAGACGGACAACGAGGGAGATGGACAACGAGGGAGACGGACAACGAGGGACACAACAGCACAAGACAGAGAGACAGATAGACAGATAGACAGATAAACAGACAGACAGACAGACAGACAGACGGACAGACAGACAGACAGACAGACAGAGACAACGATGGCACACCGGGCAACTGGGTCTTGGGATTCTGGGGGTAGCAAGCAGGCTCTTTTGCATGTTCTCCATTGAGTGCTGGCCTGTCCTACTTTTCTTTTCTCATCGCCTTGAACTGAGCCTTTGGGACGAGCTAAGGGAGGACAGCATTGGTTGTTGAAGTAGCGGGTATACCCATAAGCCACGCCTCCATGAAGGAGAAGGGATAGATAGTGTCTGAGGAATGCCGGAGGCGACGAAATAGCGGAGGGAAGAGGGCTATTGTTGTATTTCTTTTTTGTTTATTTTAAATTTTAAATTTATCCCTCTTTTTCTGTTCCTTTGAATTAAATCATTGAATATTCTCGTGCTTGTTCACTCACGCCCGCTCAACTGACTGGCCGACCGGCCCCACCTTTCTCCCTGCTCTGCTGATGCCCAAGTATCGTCTGTCTGGTAAATTATAATATTTTTATTTTATTTTATTATTTTTCGGCTCTATGGAAGATGTCCGGTAGTAACGTCAACATACAAACCTGTGATATCACGCTCTTTTCGACTACGCACGTAGGACGAGCGAAAAAAAAAAGAAAAGCCGGGGAGACAAGGGAGGTCATAGAGGCGGAAGCACAAGCAGAGGCAGAAAAAAAAAAAAAAAAAAAAAAAAAAAAAAAAGTCATGGCGTCACTAATGCCTGGCTCGAAATAGACGCATACGGCCACTTCCAGCAAGGCTCTTTCTTCCTCTTCTCTTTCGTAGTGCGGTGCATGTGCATATATGTGTGTCTATGCCTGCGCTCTTTTCTATTCGCTTCTTCTAGCTTTGATATCAAGTTGTTTCCCGCCTGCGCGCTCTGCCTCCGCACCGCATCTTGCTGTCTGTGCACCTGGTCTTCCTCCTTCTCTCTTTCTTCCCCTCATGGTTATGATGTATCGTCCTTCTAGAAGGAGCATCTCGGAAGAGGATTTCGTACGGGGTAAAGGTAAAAGATATGTCAGTGGGCTGTGTGTCAAGATGTATTGTAATGACAAGATAAGATTCCATGGATGGCTCCATGGCTCCAGGGCTTAAACACGTCCTTGTCCACGCACCCTTCATTCTCCTTCTCGTTGGTCAGTCTAGCTGCGTTGAGCCTTCTCTGGCGCTTCTGTGTTAGTAGACAGAGAAGTCAGGTGGCTTAGACATGTCCGCATCGCGTCTCGCCTCGTTCTTCCCTTTATCTTACTGGCGCACCCTCCCCTCCCCCCATATTCCCCATCGTCCGCCACGCACATGTTTCTATAATAGAGCACTAACACGGCTCTATTCAACACAATGAGAACCAACTTCTGAGGCCTACAATGTGGTCTTCCTGCGAGCATTGGACACGGGGCAGGCGACAGAGGGGGAGGAACATGAGGAACAAAGAAAAAGGGAGGGGGGAGGAGGCTTGATTTGTCGTGATGTCATTAGCTGATTGAAACCGGCTTTTCACCTTCTTTTTCGGTCTAGTTCTTCATGATGCGTAGAGCCAGAAGTAGAACCAGAAACAGGGCCAGAGCATAGACCCTTATTGTCTTGCTGTCTGCCCCGCGGTCTGTGTTCTAACATTTGGCTCTTCTTAGCCCAGCCCGTGCTCACCTGGTGACTCTGTATTTTGTTTTAAGTCTTCGTTTCCTTACTTTTTTATTGTTTTTCTCCGTTGCTACACTCTCTTCTTTCTAATGTTGCTGTTATAATTGCCTTCACGCTGTAATGCTGCATGTATAATAACCATGTAACGCATATACGCTCACACACAGATGCATATATTTACACATGCACATGCATGCACACGCACACATGCACACATGCACACATGCACACATGCACACACAAACACTACAATACCACAGCACTACACACAACACGTAGCTCATAAGACTTAGCCGTGCATCGTTCGATATTGTCATATTGCCCTGGACCCAACAGTGAATCGTGAAAGCAACCTCATGTGACCAAGCTGTGCGAAGTACAAAGTAAGCCTTTGTGTTCTTTGAATGCACTGCCAAAGTACTTGCAGCTAACAATAATAGCACACCATGCACGCAGCGCATATGTCCACAAGTACGCGTGCATACATGTATGCGAATTCTATGCTCTACATGTGTCTGTATTTCCCTGCGTATAAGCATTTCTGCATTGATACGATACGTGTTATAGCACAGCCAACGGCCAGAAGCCAACAGCCCCAGCTGAGCAGGCCCTCTTGCTATTAGATCACACAGCCCCCGGAGGAGAAGGCCAAGAGGCAATTTAACGCTCCCTCCCCTCCGATATTTCTCAGCCATTAGAAGCAGACCACAAGATTCCGTCCTTGCTTTGCTGGTGCTAACCCTCTCCTAGACTGGAGAATTGAAGCCTCCAAGCTGGCATGACCCTGCCCCTTACTCCCCTGCCTTCTGCCCATTAATGAAAACCGAGCAAAAGAAAGCCTAGCCATGCGATAGGCCCCAACAAGGGCCAGAAGCTAGTTTGTCAAAAAGACGAATAGCCCATGCAGTGCGAGTCTTCCATTGAGGTCAGCAAAGGGACGCAGGAAAGGGAACAGCTGATGATGATTGTTCCTTGTTACCTAATTTGACCCCATGAGCTACCAACGTTTGACTCTCCGCTTCATGCCTTCGTGCTTCACTCCCCCTCCCTCTCTGTTTTATTTACTTGATCGACTGTTTTTTTATAGCCCTCTCCCCATGCATTTCTTCTCTATTAGACCAAAGCATAGGAAATGCTGCTATCCGTGAAAGGCCAGACTACTTCCCACCTTCATCTGTTTTTCCGCCCTATACCTCCATATCTTTCCTCAACCGAGCCCCCACACCTCATCCCCCCGCGCGCCGTGGAGACGAGAAAACCGAAAACCTCTACCTGCAATATAGCCCGTATGCTGTGGGAATGACATGTGGGTGTCCTCACCGCTCTTAATTTGATCTCGTTCTCGCTTCGCTCTCCTCCAGAATCCTCATGCATCTTAGTTGATATGCAAGGAGACTTGGATTGTGGCCAACTCAATGCTACTATAGAGCTCGTAATTAGAGCATTCCAGGGGAAGACGTAGTACATGAATCACATATCGTTTTTAACGTAAGATAGATACCGACAATTCTAGACTGATGTCGAGGTCTTGTGATGGGACACAGAGTAGAGGCTAAGAGGGAGCGGAGACACATAAGTCAAACTAACTACTGTGTAATGTTGAAGGGAAACAAAAGGCCAATGGTGGAACTGGCGGGCATGGCTTATCCGTATTGAAAGTGTCCGCAATTGCTGCAAAAGACCTGCGTCGCGTATTTGCCATCTTGGGACTTGGCATACCCGTGTCTTCATTGATTTCAAAGAAAGGCACTTGAATAAAACAAGCCCTTTCCGCCTCCCCCCGCCCCATCGGCATATGCAGCGCACCACCTGGGTGGATGTAAGACGAAAAGGCAAAAAAAAAAAAAAAAAGGCCATGGCCTAGAAGAGAAAAATATTTCCGAGCTGAGACACTGTGGACAAGCATTTCGTCCCTACACAGCCAAGGAGGTTGTCGTATCGTGAGTGTCTTGTGTAACGCCAGAAGCGAGCACTTGGCGTACACAGTGAGGGTGGTACCGAAGAATAGGGAAGACGAGAGGGGACAGAAGGCGGAGCATGGTGAAAGAAGACGGAGACGCAAACCAAAAGAGAAAAAAAAAGAAACAAGACAACTGACCTGATATTAGCCAAGGGCGCTGGTGCTGATGCTGATATCGACGCTGATGCTGATGCTGATGCTGATGCTGATACTGGTACTTGGATCATGGACTTGCCGAGCATCCGCAGGCTGGGCTGGGCTGAGCTGAGCTGTGGCTTTCGCTGCGCAGTTCTGGGCCCCACTGCGAGTTTTAGACTTCGTGTTTTCCCTGTTCTTGTCTTCATGTGCGAGTGTTGTTTGCTGAGATGCTATGGCTTAGGGCTAGTAGATATTGGGCGCGAGGTAGTCGCCTGGATATGCTAGCAGTTGTAGTTGGTGGCCGTACGTAGAAGGCGGAGAGCAAGCGGGGCTACTACGGGGATCCACTTTGAAGATCAAATGGCCCACCACCAACAAACGGGAGCTCTTGGTGGGGTAGCTTGCTCACGAGGTGGCAGTTAGTACAGAAAAATACATTCGTCTTGAGATGTACTTGAGATAAACTATCAGTGCTTAGGCACCAAGTCCCAGCAGCAAGTCAAAGGTAGAGTCGGTGCCTAACCATGGCTATGCAAGAGATGTATCCGGATGCTGACATCGACGTTGACATGGCAGGTGATATGCTTGGTGTTTCTTCGAGGCACATGTAACTACGCACTGTCGGATAGATAACATCTACATTTTGTTTATCAGTTGCAACGATCTTGTTGGCGCTTTGTTCCGGCTAAAGAACAAGTACTTGCAGCAGTCAGGTCATCCCAGCACCATCGCAGTCCGTAAGAGCAGACGTTGTCTATTTCAGGGTAGCGATAGGTCTAACTACAGCCATGCGTTATTTTCTCCCTTCTCCTGGAATTGAAGGGTCCCAGGCGACGTCAGACTCCCCCTTCCTACAATCTTCAGGAAAAAGACCGATATGCGAATTAGAGCACGTGGGGGGAGCTATTAACAATAAGGTGTGATTTTCTAGCCCGACAGAGCGCACCAACCTCATAACATGCCATGTGCGTGGTTTCGTCATGTATCATTTATCTTTGAGTAGCCTGGCCTGACCAGACCCAGTCCTCTGATATCGGCCAGGCCATTCATGGAGGAAAAAAAGACGCCTTGACCTAAGTATTCAGCCCAGTCTAGCTGACAAACAAAGCAAGAGAAAATAATGCCAGAGAGCCGTGTGTGGAATAAGGTGTGATTTTTGTTTCCTTCTTTTTCATGCTGCCACTCGCAAGGACCCTTGATAAGGGATGGAGACAGCAGACAGACGGAGACAATAGGGACCCTGTTGACGCGCTGGTCCATGAGGCCATCTTGCTTTGCTGTCTACCCACTTCGAATTTCAAGCTACTCATCTTCAGGATGTCCAGTCAACAACTACTCAAGCTCCCAGGCCTTCATTCTTTCCCTCAACACAATCACCAAAGAAAAAAAAGCCAAACCAAACCAAGCTTTCTGTATGGTTGGGTTTCTATCAAGAGGTCGTAAGCTCAAAGCTAGCTGACTCAAATTGCATATTAACACAGACCAGCAATATCACCTGGGCCGTCATTCTCACAGCCGTCGCCTGGCTTGCTGCTCTGGCTAACCAGGCAATTTTGTCAGAGTAAATTGCTATAGACAAGGGACTCGCCTTGTTACGAGCTTACCTAAAATGAGATTTGTCCTGGACGCGGATGCACATGCGAACGCAAATTTTAATTTTTATATCCTCGTGACATACCCATCCCCCCTTCTCGTCAGCCCCGGCCCGAAAGCTCTACCTCTTCGGCACTTCGCTGGCCTTTGTCTTCTCGTAGATCGCCCTACCCAGAAAGAACTGCACACGGCCCAATCACATCTGCCCCTTATCTTCCTAGCCACCCGTTTGGTAGCCAAAGTTTGAGGCCAGAACCTGTTAACAGCACCATTATCCCTCATCAAGCCAAAAATCCTCACTTAGGGGAAAGCTTTCTCTCATTAAAGTACTTGTACCTGACAACACACAGTCTTGTATTTCTTTATCTTTGTATACATACGTGAGTGTGTAGGGGTAGCCCATCTCTGTTTCTAAGTCCACTCCAGCCCTAAGCTGTTGTCCATATCATAGGTTCGGAGCCTGATAACACACTACATGGTATAAAAATACTATACGGGCTTACTTAGCCGCCATGCGGTCGAGTTTTTCATTCATGCATATATGCACCATCACATCACATCACGTCTGTCATGTCATACCTCTTCACCTGACGCAGACCCAGCCTTTACCCCTCTCTTCGAGAAATACGTGGGAGGGGGATAGGTAGACAGAGAAAGATAAAAAAGAAAAAAAGAAAAAAACGAACACCTCAGGCAAGGTAAAGAAAAGCCAGAGATCAAATTCAAAATCAGAAAAGGAAAACAAGGCCTAAAAAATTGAACGAAACAATAAGAAAGCATAATCGGAGATCCCCCATAGATAAAGACAAATACAAATCAATCACGAGGTAGGCGGGGACACAGAATAAAACAAAACAAAACCAAGGCAACTAATACGGGGAGAGGGTGCGTAGTTGAGCAAGAGACATATACACCGATACGCACTTCTTACACCGACTTGAAGCACTCAGCAATCTCCGCTGCATATTTCTCTTTGATAGCGCGGCGGTTGACCTTCTGTGTCGCAGTAACAAGACCCTAGAAGAGAGGAAAAAGAAAGATGACGTTAGCTTGACCCATACCCAAAGTACATGACGCCTTCGTTGTTTCTACCGGGTAAACATAAAACTATAGAAGGGAAACTTACATTCACAGGAGTCCACTCCTCGTCGCAAATTACGACACCAGCCATGAGTTCTAGGTTGGTTAGGCCCGTGTTACGGCCAATGCTTGTCAGGTCCTTAAGTACGGCGGAGCGCATCTTGGAGTTGGAATAGATGTGTTCGTCGTTGATACCCAGTTCCTTGGCCTTGGCCTTCATGTTGACCTCGTTGGGCATGATCACAGCAATAGCTCGGCTGTGCTCACTGTCGCCCTGCACCATAATGTTGACAACCAACTGACTGCCGCGGTAGATCGACTCTAGCTTCTCTAGAGCAATGTACTCACCACCAGCCAGCTTAACTAGGTTCTTGACACGGTCAATAACCTTCATGTGACCGACTGAGTCAAACTCGCCAATATCACCGGTCTTGAACCAACCATCAGCAGTGATAGCCTTAGCCGTCTCGTCAGGGTTTTGGAAGTATTCCTTGATGACCGAGTATCCACGAATGTAGATTTCACCCTGAGGAGGGGTCTTGTTAGTGAAATAGCCCAGGTCAGGAATAGACACGAGCTTGACCTCGACGGAGGCAGGGATAGGACCAATGGCAGTAGGTGAGTACTGGATGGGGGAGCCTAGGGATCCAATAGCTGCAGTCTCGGTTAAGCCATAACCAGCCATCATGGGTGCCAAGACCATGGATAGAAAGTGTTTGGTGTTGTCACTGATACCGCTGGCGCCGTTTACAATGAACCGCAGACGACCACCAGTCATCTGGCGCACTTTGCTGAATACCACAGAATCTAATAGATTGGCACCGGGCATACTGTGGCTCGTCATCCAAGCCTTGTAGTTGATTGCACCCCAGAAGAGGGAGCGGATCAGAGGGCTAGACTGCTCAACCTTGCTGGTGACACCCTTTCGAACGGTCTCCCAAATCTGTGGCACACCGACTAGGATGGTAGGAGCAAACTCACGCATGTCGCCAGCTGAGTTGCGCGTCATGGTATCGGAAAGAGTACGGGGGCTTCCATAGCCCATAGTAGCACCAATGAAAATGACCAGGTTTTCTAGGATGAGTTCGAAGATATGGGCGAGGGGTAGGTAGGCCAGAATGGTATCGTTCGAAGTGACAGTGCCTTCCACGCAGGAGTAAAGACCGGCAACTAAAGAATGCTAGCGTCAATGACTTGCAGTTAAATTACAAAAGAAAGCGGGGTGAAGATGATAAGGAGCTTACCGGAGGCACAAGCAGCCTCATGGGTGATGGGCACGCCCTTGGGAACGCCAGTCGAGCCGGAAGTGTACATCAAACAGAAGATATCCTCAGGTTTGGGAGGGACGAAATCCACCGGGTTTTCTTCTCCGAGCTGGCGAACTTCCTCTAAGCTGAGCACAGCAATGTTGGGGTGGGAAGCCTTGAACTTTTCCACTTCATCACCAGCAGCAAAGATACAGTTGTCGTTGTAGATGACCGTCTTAATAGAGGTAGCCTTCTCTAAAGCGCCGCCAGCAACCTTCAACAGATGAGGGTCAACATACATGATTTCGGGTGCAGACTGGACAATGGTGTGTTCAACACCACTAGCACCGAGGGAATCGTAGGCGGTGACGATCGAAATGGACTGCGACGAGGAAGCATGGGCAAGAGTAAGCCAGTTGGCACTACAAGGAAGAGAGAATCAATATCAACATCAACATCAATTGTTTTAAGCATCGTCTCAATGAAGTTGCCTGAGGAATTAGATGGGTGGACGAGCAGGAAATCAAGTAAGCCCTACCTGGTGGCGGCAAACAGATGGACTCTATCACCGGGGTTCGCGCCGAGTTTACGGAGGCCGGCACCGATTTGGGCGTAGCGCTTCTTGTGTTCAGCGTAGGTAATGAAGCTGTAAGGCGACAATTCGAAGTACTGCCATTCCTTGTCGACCTGGGTAACCTCGCCGTCTACGACCTTGGGCACCTTCTTGATCTCCTTGTGCATCTTAACAAGCTTACGTTGACCAGTGATAGTGTTATTGGCGAACAGCTTTGCACTGCGTTCAACGAGGTCGAAGATGGTAAAGACGCCTTCGTCGGGGGACCGCAGAAGGCCATCCTTTGCCTTGGGGTGGCGGCGGGGAAGAGTTTCACCCTCGACGGCAACACCAGGAACCTCGATGGTATAAGGAGGCTTACCCATCTGCTTGAGGGGCGCCATTCCAGTACTGAACGTCATACTGAAGTAGTTGGATGTGTGACGCGGCAAAGAGGCGAATCGGTGAATTCAGGAAGGGACAGGAAGGATGGTCGAAGTACCGGAGCTGTTCAGCGGGAATTTCAAAGGAAATCTCGGGAAGTTGCAAGCCCAAGTATGGATTAGGCCCAGACGTGCAGTGCAGGTATGCGGCGGGTAGACAGATACGTAGCGTGAAGATGATGGAATCTCTAGGCCAGATGGAATCGGTCTTGGACGAAAAGTTAAACAAGACAATAGACAATAGGACCAGATGAAGAAGAGAGAAAAATGGAGGATACTTGTTCTCAACTCAAAACAAACAGACGCCTAATAGAATTAGGCAAGAAGCGAGAATTTTAATGGATGAATTTGGTGAACTATGGAGCAGGAGAGGATTAATGACGACGCGCCTGCCACTTGGTATTTGGTATCACAAAAAGGCAAGGGAATAAAATAAAGGTGACTGACTGGCCGTAGTTTCTGGGGCAGCTACTTATGAATCTTTATGAACATTTACGACAAGGGCTAGCTAAGGATAAAAAGGGACGAAAACAAGTAATTACCACATTAGCCTCTGGCAGGCCAAGGCTAGCTAGCTGTTAACTCCATTGGTGCTATGTAACTTGTGGGGAGGGGCGGGGGCCAGTGGGCGGGGGCCAGCGGGCAAGGCAGTTGGTTAGTTGCAGGTATTGCAGCTGTTATGCTCTGGTGCTCTGGTGTTTTGGAGGAGAGTGAGCTTCGCTTTTTTGCTTGGCTCGTTTTGTGCTATACTGTGCTAATGCTAGCTTATGCTTGGCTGCCATATCTTTGTATTCTTTTTGTGGAACCAGTGCTCCAATACTCCAATGAGGAGGAGGGAGGGGCGTTGAGACTGGGAGAAAATGTTGGGGCAAGCTAAACAGGGGGCTGCTTCTAATTGGATCCGGCCGGCAGTTGAAGTGGGCTCTACCATAAACGGACAGGCCCTACTGCACTCACATTGTGGAAGACACCAGGAGTAGACGCTCCGACATGAACAAAGGAAAAAGCGATAACAAAGAGGACATTCCGGGGCATGTGATGCCGGCACGAAAATGAATTGTGGCAATTGCCCTAGTGGGAGGCCGAGCTGCCATGGCTTGTTTGCTACAGGCGATGCTACAGGCGATGCTACAGGCGATGCTACAAGCCATGCTACAGGCCATGCTACAGGCCATGCTACAGGCCATGCTACACAGAGCAGTTTTGCAGTAGAACCGAATAAGCTTTATGCAAGGCTTCCGCTATAACGATAATTCAAGCTGCCTACACACAAAAGACTGAGGCCTAGCCGAGTCACCATCTATCGTGGAGCAGCTAGCCGCCAACTTGGTTCTCCAATGAAGCCCGATGCTTTCATCTCAGTCAGCCCCACTTTGCCAAGGGCTCTAAGCCAAGTCTTGTGAGTTGTTTTCGTTTGGAGAAAGCCTACTTGGAGGCAGAAGACCCGGGCGGCCATTGTACAGTCTCAAAAGGCCATATTTGCGCTTGCTTTGATGCCGTGCCCAACAAAACCCCGTACTCGAGGACAACGGTGTCAGTCTGGATGGAGATTCCTCGCATCTGAATGCTTTGGCTAGTAGCAGCGGTACAGGTACGTCTGGTTTTTGCATCAAATGCACTTTGCGTCATCCGGTTATCTTTTGCACAGCCATAAACGCTACCTGGTGGCCAAAGCTTCCCAATATAAACATATCTGGCGGAAACAGTGCTGAGCAAACAGTGCTGAGCAGCTTCACATGATGGAGTAACCCTAGCCTTCACCTACTGTATGACTCCAGTACTACGTAGATATCTCCTAGAAGGCGAGATACACTCCAGGACGTAGGACAGACGGCAGAATATGAAAACGTGAACATCGTTACAAGTATGGAACAACAGGGTATGGAGAAATATCAAAGGTCGCAAGGAACAAAGCAAAAGACAAGCAAACTACGCACATGCCATGCCATAACGCCACAGTTATAATCTGTCAGGGCCGGTCCTTTCGACTAGTTGATCAGAAATCAAAGTTTTTGCGCTTGAAAAACACCACGTACGGCACCGCATTCGCGCCGCTCTTGAACACCTCGTTCTGCTGGTCGGTGCTGGTGCCTGACCCAATCGTAACACTTGTAACTACTGAGTCGTTGCACTTGTACCATGCATACGGCGACCGGTCATTCATCTTGCGTACATAAGAGTAGTAATGCCCGCTATTGGCGACTGATGCGCCGCGATGCACAATCACGCCGTAGCACTCGTACTGTGCCGGCACTGCAAAGCCAGGGTCGGTGGGTGTCGTGTTGCCAGCCCCAGTCCGCTGTGCGGCAGGTAGGCAGAAGCGAGAAACATCAAAGCTGTTAAAGTCCCATGTAATTTTGTTGCAGAGCTTGACAGCTGTTGATCCAACCGATTCGCCGCGCGGCAGCACGATGGCGAGAAGCAGGGGTAGCCGGGCAAGCTCGCTCCAGCGCTCACACCCAGACTTGTTGCATTTTTCGCACCGCCGATCGTCAATGTACATGCGAGAGAAGGAGGATTGCATGGTGTCAATAAGAGTCTCGTCCTGAGCTTTGGCATCAGCGCCACATGATTGTGACAAATACAGTGGGAAGAATACACTGGCAGAGCGCTCAGTTCGTTTGCAGTGGCTGCATTGCGTGTACTCGACTGTAACACCGCGGAAGTACTTATCGGCAATGGACTGGCTCCTACTGCAGTACGTGTTCCAGAAATTCATGGCGCCCTTTAGCGAGGACTCATTCTCGCTGATTGGCGCACTAATATAGTCGCTATTGAGATTTCGAAAACGATCTGTCTCGTCATGCAGTTGGTCTGTTAGGAAAACAACAAATTCCGTCACGTCTTGCTGGTTTGAGTTGCCGAAAACTTGTTCAAACCCAGCCTTTTGGCATAGATATTTAGAATAATCCTTTCGCATCAAGGGTATGTTAGCAAGCCATTCATGTTTACATCCAGTCTACGAGAGCTCTTCTTACCAACAATGTTTGGGCAGTAATAGCCTTGAAGTTTCCTGAATGCATCCACATAAACAAGTTGGACATCATCTTGATCATTAACCGGGGCGGCGGTGCTTTTTCAATGTCCTTTTGCGTAATAGGCCAAGCATTCTCTGTTTTGTTGAATAATAAAATTTCTTGGGAGAAGCCAGGCGATGCGCGCAGTACCTGTAGAATGGAGTTGGCATAACACCAATTAGAGGGATTGTTAAGGCCGGTGTAATGTGGCCCTATAACTTCAAGGCCGCCATCACCAAGGGATGGATTACGGCCCGAAGATTGACGACCAGACGATCGGCTATTTGCATTAGAGTCGTCGTTATCGTCTTTATGGCTTAGACCTGTAAGATCAGGGCGGGGAAGGGCCGGAGGCGGTCTTTGGGGAGGGGGAATGAACATGGGCGACTCTTGGGGTTGCACTGGCGCATATTTTCTTGGTAATGGAGGTACTGGAGGCTGGCGAGTGGGAGGAGGTGTAGAGGAAGTCATGGACTCCTCTTGATCTGGAAGAACCTCGGGGAACCGGCGCAGGAACTCGTCGCGGCTGCGTATAAAAGTAGGAGAAGAAGCGGTTTCTTCTTCAGCTTGTATAGTTTCCTCCCATTTCTGGATGTCCTCGGATTTCAAAGGGTTGACAATGTAGCGCACGCTTTTACGCCGGTGGCCAATTAGAGAATCGTCGGCACTACCGTCGCTGAGGAAGTTTGAGTTGGGTTTTCGCTTCTCCGCTTTGCTGGTGGAAGATTCTTGTAACGAGAAAGGCCCAGCATGGTCGATCCACGCATCAACCCCGCCAGCGAGGAGGCGCGGCGGATTTTTAAGCTCTTTTTCGCAATTGAGATGGAGAAGAGCGCGATGTAAAGACTGAAGGGCCTTGAGATTGTGATCCACCACCAGCCCTTGCTGTGGAATTGAAACAGTGCTCTGGTCATAGTAGACAACGAGATCAAACTCGTGGCGCTTCTCAAAGATCTTCTCTTCTGAGACTGGGCTCACCACTAAGCTTTCTTCGATTTGAGCAGCCGAGAGATTGTCACGCATAAGGATATCAGGCTCTATACATATGGTAGCCTGCGACATGAGATGACCAGAATCAAAGTCTTCCCGAGGGCGAACATCTATAATCATGACTCGAATGCCAGTCTTCATAACACTGGCTAGTTGTGAGGGGGTGACTGAGTTGCCAGCAGGAAGTGTAATCACAATGGGCTTTTTGACTGGTGGTGTCGGACCTTTGAACCGCGGCGATTGTACCGTATTTCCATGCTCAGTCGCTGACTGTATCTGGGATACGTCTACTGATTGTGAATGGACAATCGGTGATGTCACTGACGTAGGATAGAGTTGAGAATTTGGCACCGAGGCACTTGCGGGCGAGTAGGAGCCATTGTTCGAAGACATGGATCCCGTGCGAGTGAAAAGCCCCCGTGGTGTGCTCGAAGGAAGTTGTGCAGCCTCTGAAGACACAGTGCCCCGCGCCGGGCTGTAAATAGCGTCAGGGAGTTTTGGAAGCTGAGGCAGCTGGGTGATGGCTGTAATTTTGGGCCGGGTAGATGGCCCAGGCATGCTTCTGGGGCCTTGTGGCTTTGTAGTTATGCCTTGTGTTGGGGCGTTATTTCGAAGACGAGAAAAGCGGTCGTGCAAGTCGTCGATGGATGATTCTGAGTTTGTAATAGACTTCCCTATGAGATTCTGGGGCTTGGGGCGGACTACAGGCGGCTGTTTCCCGATAGGAGATTCTTCTGACTGGGACAGAGGGGAGGGGTTTGTGACGGAATTGGGTGTGGACTGTTCGCGTCGATGGCCAAGTTTACTTGGAGCAATAGGCTGCCGTCTAGAATGGCTGCTGGAATGGTTGTTGGACAGGGCACCCCTAGTATGAAGAGGGGCGACTCCAGAGCGTTCATTGTCAGCGATGATCATGAGCTTGATCTGCTCAAAGCTTTCGTAGTTTTTGTTGACATCAGCTTGGAGTCGAGTATAGGCAGCCTTGAGTTCTTTGCGGTCGACCATAGCCGAGGCCTCGCGGTGGACGGGGATGACCTTGGCTGATATGATGAAGGCCTTGAGATAGCTTTCAAAGGCAAGATCTATTTGGCGGGAGATGTCGCGGTAGGACGCAGCTTCTCGTATCAAGCGATTTCCCTCATCCACCACGCGGCTAATGGGCATGGAGGGGTCGATATCAGGGTTTGCAAGTTTCAAGTCATCCAGATGGCGAAGGGGCCTTGAGGGAGGGATGGGGGCGGCATTGGTGCCGTTGGTACGTGGGGTTGCTAGCAATTGGGTGTCGAGAGAATAAGTATGGTTATGGCTGTGGCTATGGCTATGGCTGTGGGCCGGGCCGGCTTTGGAAGTCGGCACCATTGGTGGTGGTGAGGTATATGCCGTGGGACTCATTTTGAAGGCGAGCGACGGCGAGTATGGAAGCGAGCGTTGAGTAGATGGTGACGGTGACGGTGACGGTGACGGTGACGGTGACGGGGATACAATGTTGGCTGACGATGGCGGTAATTAGGGTGGTGGTCAGACAACAATAAAGCCGTACCAAACAGAGAGCTCTATGGGCAGTACTATCACCATACCATGCCGATTAGAGATTGGAAAGAAGCCAAGCTACAGCAAACGCAGCGTAAAAGGCAACAAGGCCAAATACGCGGGTGGCTTGCACGCCGTGGAGGGTTTCTAGAGGTGATATTTTGGCTTGTTGCTGTGGAAGCAGGCGGTGCTGACTTAGTCGGGTACTTGGCTGGTGTTTAGGAATCGGCCTGGATATTGGTGTATCCGTAGCAGCGAACAGCAAACAAGGCGTAAGAGTTAAGATTGGGTTAGTGGTAACAAGTGATAAGTGGTGGCAATGCAGGCGAGTAAACAAAGAATAAAAGGCGAGCTGGCGCTAAGTCGATGCAATGATGACGAGTGATGAGATAACGTGTGCTTTAGTAATCAATAAAGGACGGGAAGAAGCCACAGCAAAGCGACGGGGAAGAAAAAGCCGCTATGGCAGCAAGAGACGAAACAGAGAAGCACGAATCTTGGCGACGCAGTGTATGCAGACGTAGAAATGAGGAGATGGGGGGGGGGGAGAGGAAGAATGAACGGTGAGGCTGCCGTTGCAGCGATCAATAACTGGCTCTTGCCGCTGTAGCCCTCTAAAAGTCTAAAACAAGTGTTCTACGTAGAGCCCTCAGAAGCATCAGGCCAGGGCAGCCTTGCGTCCTGTGTATTTCCCACCCTTCGGGCTTTGCTGAGACAGAGCATGACGTCTACGCTTTTTTCTCTCTATTATGACCCCTGTAGTAAAGTAAAAGTGGGCCAAGTAGAAGCCCGCTAGCTTCTAATGTGGTCATTGCTAGAGGCAGGCGGGTCGGCTGGCACTGAAACCCACTGGAGGAGCCCTTGAAACTAGACGTGTAGAGCCTTTATATAGACTTGTTGGTGGTGTGTTTCACGAGGGAAGATCTCTTGATAGGCTCAGCGTTTTATTTTATTTTTTATTTCTCTACACAGCGTACAGAAGATATCAAAGACTACAAAGAACGGAATGGTTGATACCGAAAGATGCGTCGATCGCACCCACAGCAAATAGATGCACCTGCACAATACCTAGGTTTCCTGTATTAAATAGGCTCGTAAATAAAATGTTTACTGGCTTATTGGCCCACTGGCCTACTGGCCCACTGACTTATAGCACGCTCACTCTAGCACTTGACAGCTCGTCTGACTAAGCAGACTGCACGTGACGGAAATCTACCTTGTAACAATGGGAGGGGAGGTCGGTCCTTACCCAGGCTCCACTTGATCAGGCACTCTGACCTTGTCGGACATATGGACTCTATGCATCATTGTATCATCAATCAGCAACCTTGGGTCCTCAGGAAGCTTGATAAGCCTTACTCTTACTTCCCATTTGCAGGCTATATTCTTTGTTCTTCCACTTTTTGTTGCGCCTTCTCTTCCTTGCCCTTGTCTGACTAATCTCTCCCTTGTCGCCGCTGTTTGTTCTTGGTGCATGCATCACCTATTGCGTGCAACCTTCTAACCTAATTAACCTCATTCATCCATCCACCTCCTATGCCAACATCCCAGCTCAGCTCCCCGCCATCCGCCGCTGTCGCTGTCATCCAGCCTAGCTCCAACGCTTCGATCGATAAACCCGCCGCTGCTTTACTAGATTGCAGTATCGCAAAGCTTTCACCGGAGCTCTTTGTGCTGCATCTCCATCGTCAATCGCCGCAAAAATGATGGGATGGTGGTCATCGTCAGCCAATACGGCGTTGGACGAACAGATTGAAAAGGCCACCAGTAGCAGTCTGTGAGTAAATAATACCTGTTGGCCTCGGGACTTCGCCGACTGTCCTATTTACTTAGTCTTGCTAAATGTTGTCATTGCTAGTGAGGATATTGCTCTTAACCTCGAAATCTCCGACGTCATCCGCTCGAAAGCTGTGCAGCCTAAGGAGGCGATGCGATCGCTCAAAAAACGCATCGACAACAAGAACCCTAATACCCAGCTCAGCGCCCTCAATGTATGCATCATCCTGCCCTTTTCTGCGACTGATATCTCGGCCTTCCAGCTAATGTACTCTTTTGTCCTCTCCCCGTCTAGCTCACAGATACTTGCATCAAGAATGGCGGTGATCACTTTCTACGCGAGATTGCTTCACGCGAATTCATGGACAATCTCAAGTTTCATCTTGAGGCTACTGGCCCAATCGCTATAAATGAAAATGTCAAGGCCAAGATTCTAGAGCTAATCCAAGCTTGGGCCGCCGCGACTGAGGGCCGTTATGAGCTCATGTACATCACTACAACCTACCGTAGCCTTAAGAAGGATGGATTTGAATTTCCACCTAAAACAGCTGTGGCTAGTAGTATGATTGATAGTAGCGCGGTAAGTTGCCTCTATTTTCTTCCCTCTGTTAGGAATATACGGGCCATCGCTCCATATCTACCGCCCGATTCACCCAAGTCCCGTGCTAACCCACAAGCTCTTTGTTTGCTTAGCCTCCCGAATGGGCTGACTCCGAAATCTGCATGCGCTGCCGCACTGCTTTTACCTTCACCAACCGCAAGCACCATTGCCGTAACTGTGGAAACGTTTTTGACCACCAATGCTCGAGCAAAACACTGCCACTGCCTCACTTGGGCATTACCGACCCCGTCCGAGTTGACGATGGGTGTTACGAAAAGCTAACCACGCGCAAGGCTCAGCCAGCACCTCCCTCTGATAGATCCCCTACGTATCCCCACAAAACTCGAAGCACCTCTGCTTTGCACCCTCGGAATGCCCGCGTCGACCCTGAGGATAACTTTGACGAAGATTTGAAGAAGGCGTTGGCTATGAGTCTAGAGGAGGTCCGCGCATACTCAAAAGGCTATGCTGAGCCTACCAAAAATACTCCCAAGCAGGTTACATTTGACTCCGAGGTTACGGTAAATAGCCATGTCCAGGACAGCAGTCAGTCCGTTCATGAAGAAGGAGATGAGGATGAAGACCTCCGAAAGGCCATCGCTGCTTCTCTGGCTGATATGGAGGAGCAGAAGATGATGCATTCAGCTGCTTTGAAGAAGCAGACGGCTGATTCCGATACCAACGCCATTCCCAACTTTGTCCCCCCCAAGAATGACTATGAGTTGACGCCTGTCGAGGCGGAGAACATTAACCTATTTTCGACTCTCGTTGAAAGGTTGCAAACCCAGCCTCCAGGAACAATCTTGCGGGAGCCTCAGATCCAGGAGCTGTATGATAGCATCAGCGCACTGAGGCCCAAGCTTGCACGGACTTATGGTGAAACCATGAGCAAGCACGGTAAGTCTAATTCTGCTGCTACTGTCGGGCTGCCCAATATCAGAAATATTCATCTAACTGACGGCTGATGGCAACAGAGACCTTGCTCGACCTACACGCTAAGCTGGCAACTGTGGTCCGATACTACGACCGAATGCTTGAGGAACGCCTTTCAAACGCCTACTCCCACCATTCTATTAGCGGATATAATGATGCCCGCCAGTCTTCCATCCCGTACTCCTCGATGCCTCCCCCACCTATGCACAATCCCAACGGCCCCGTCGAAAACTTTTATTCATCAAACCTGACTCCTGCTGGCTATGGACCGCCCCCTGCTCAGGCCTATCATCAAACTCCCCGGGCCGAGTACACAGCTGGCTATGATAAACCTGCTTCTTCCATGTCTCACTCTTCCCAGCGCCCCTCACAACCGCCGTCTGTTGAAGCGTGGCAATCATCAACACTGCCCCCCGACACTGTTTACTCACAACCTCCTCCAGCAGCACCCACGGAGAATGGACACGCTCTGGCTCAACAGCAAAACCCCCAGCGCCTGCCCAGCGCCCCCCCAGCAGACCATGATGCTTTGTATTATCACTCAGCGTATCATTCCAATACTCCACCCGCTGATCCGCCGAATGCACATGCCATGTCGCCAATTACGGTGTCTTCGCCAACACAACCATCGGCGCCACCGCCATTGGAAGTTTCGCCCCCTTCTGCCCAGCTTACCCTACATCAAGAAGTACCGACGACACCCTACTGGCAGTCATCAGCATCGGCGCCGCCTCCTCCATCCCAAGCTCATAGCCAGAGCCAGGCTCAGGGCCAAGGCCCACAGCGTCAAGGCTCTTGGCAGCAACAACAGCCGCAGCCGCAGCCGCAGCCACAACAGCAACTGCAACAACAGCATGTTCCTTCAGGACCGAGCCAGCCTTATAATTCCTATGGAGCTGAGGCATTTCCGTCGGCCCCTCAACATGTTCCTGTAACAGTAGCCCAGAAGCCGGCTGTGGAGGAGGCGTTGATTGAGTTTTGAGTTTAGGGCTTTAGGTAGGATGGATATGTAGGCCTCTTGTTAAGCTTGGTGTTCCTTTTTCTTTTCCTTTTTACGCATGTTTATGTTTTTTTGATGGCATGTGTGTGTGTGTACAAAACGTAGGCATGATGCGACATTTGTCCTTTCTAGGCAAACAATATCGGGCTCTTCCGGCTTGCTCTATCGGCCAGGCTGCATCACAAGCAGTATAATAGGGCGAGCTTGTTTGCCTAGCGAGGAAATTCAAGGACAAGAAGCAAGCATACAGTATGGATTCAGCTGTAAAGGGGTAAGCTTCTACCATTAACGTTAATATACACGCCTTACTGTCGTTTCGTGATTTGTAATGTTACTACAGCTATAGTGGTAATTTCAGACAATTAACTTAGGTAATGAGTCAAACATAGATAGCTGGCCCCTAGAGAAAGAAAAAGGGAAGACAATGCCCGTGCTATCACCACATGGGAAAGCTCTCAACAGCCTTAAGAACTTGCGCATGTGTGATCCATATCCCAAGGAATAGGAAGTTTGCGGTGACAAGACCAGCGAAAGGAAATATATGCATTCATGTGCCTAGGAGAGCTTTGAGCATGTGTACATGCTGTGATGTGTGACTCGAGGGCAAGATTAGTCGCAGTGTAAGCCACCCTAGCGCAGTGTTTCTTTGACCTCCGGGAAGGAATGCCACCGCAAATAGCCTAAGTTGATTGTCGCATAATGACGATAAACAGGCTGTATGGCAGTGCATTTGAGTCCTCGGCGTGATTCATGATGAAAGGGATGTATCTATACGCTTTGGGAATATGGTCCCAACACTCAACCAAGTAACACGCTAGATACGTGTTGGTATATCGTCTTGGCAGGGCCTACGAGTCACTGTCACAATGTTTGTGACCTAAGAAAAGGATCGGTAAGGATTCGGGGCTTGTCCAAGGCCGAGGTACCTCGCACCAAGCTTGTTCTTAACGTTCTTTCTTTCCTTTGACGACACACTACGTATATAATAGCGTCAAGCCCCCGCCCCTTCTCCTCGTAAACATTTGCCTTCGTTCGGAAACACTGCCATCGTTTGAGTCCAGCATTCCTATGCTATCCAGTCTTGCCGCTTTTAAACTTTTTCTGCTGCATTTTGTACTTGACGTCATTGTTGCCCCCCCCCCCAGCGTTAAACTATGACCGTCTTTCTACATTTTGTCCGTCACGCACAAGGCGAGCACAATCTCTCGCGTGAGGCCGAGTCTATTCATGACCCGAAGTTGACCGAGCTTGGACACAGCCAATGCGACAATCTGCAGTCCGTTTTCCCCCTGCACGATCAAGTCACACATCTGATTGCCTCACCTCTGCAACGCACTATCCAAACCTGCTTAGCCGCCTTTCAGCCAGCCTCTAGCCGCGGTCTCAAGGTGCTGCTATTGCCAAAGTTGCAGGAGATTGGCCCCTGGGCTTGCGACACGGGCTCGGAACCGGAGATCATTGCGCATGGTTTCAAAGGCTTGGTTGATGTGAGCCGCGTTGAGAAGGGCTGGAATGACAAGCTGGGCGATGAGAGTATCTACAAGGCCGTTATGAGCAGCATTGAAAGCAGAGCCATTGGAGCAAGACGGGAGCTTCAAGCTGTCGCGCGGCAGTGGGCGATGGAGAACCAGAGTAAGGATGCGCACGTGGTGGTCGTATCTCACGGGGCATTTTTGCACTTCCTGACCGAGTGTTTCCACAATATCCCCCAAGAGAATGGTGAGTCGTTGCCCCTCCTGCCCCTCCCCCGCGATTTTAGCGATTTGCTGCTCTTCTCTTTTAATCTTGCTTCACACATTAATCTAACGCCTTTGTCCGCTCCTTTAAAGCCACTGGCTGGACCAATGCCTCGCACCGCACTTACACCTTTGCGGACACTACCCTTGCCGATAAGAACGCCACCATTGTTGAGACCCCAGAAAGCTGGGAGGCACGGAACGGTGATGTCCAACGACCAAATAAGGAAGAAAGCCAAGCCCTACGCCAGAGGTACCAAGAGCTGCTGGTGCCTTATCTCAGTTTGGACAAAGCCTCCACGGATGTATCTTCCAAATAAGCCCAGGCCAAGTTGCCGTATGATTATCATGCGATGCAAATATCCAATGGTCTTGGGGAAGAATAGCAAAAATAGAGGAAAGATTTATACATACACCATAAGCCTGGGATGGCTGTGATTGTGCGCTGGTGGCCGTAATGTTGATTCACTCGTGTAGCTTGGCCTGGCTACGTCAAGTTGACTTACATCACCGCTCTGCCGGGGGGTGGGGTCTTGTAGCGATGTGCTCACAACGAGAGTGCAGCAGCCCAGCAGAGCAGAGTAGCGTCTGTTCTGTTCTGTTCAAATACTTACGGACTATATTGTGACGCGGTTTGTACGCGTTGCGGGGCAAAAAGCCTGGCAAAAATTGTACAGGGTTTGGGTTATAGCGGCTCTGTAGACGAAAAGAACGGGGACCGGATCTGTATCCCTTTGGTTCTTGTCTTGAGTTAATTCTGATTCAGCACATTTTCTCACTTTGCATGTGCAACTTCTTGTTTCGTCAACTGTGACGATAAAACTGCTAGATTGAGTAGCTGCCAGAATAGAAGATCTGGCTGATAACACCTGGCTATTAACGCAAAATTTTCTTGCTCTCCTGTTGAAACTTGAATTTCAATTTCATCTCATCTCATA
Organism: Ceratocystis destructans; assembly: GCA_038407095.1. Classification (NCBI taxonomy): domain Eukaryota; kingdom Fungi; phylum Ascomycota; class Sordariomycetes; order Microascales; family Ceratocystidaceae; genus Ceratocystis; species Ceratocystis destructans. Next base: position 34,900 of record JAXASZ010000735.1, read on the forward strand.
TCTTCTCTTCTTTCTCTTCCTCGTCGCTTCTGATTGTTGCAAAACAACATCACCTCCTAGGTTTTCGCGTCTCGATGACGGCGGTGTCGCTGCGTTTTTCTGCATTCCTGCATATATAACCTTTTTATCCTACTAGCAGAGCCCTTCTTACATCCCTTTTTATGTTTTTAATTATCGTCATTTTGCCTCTTGCCTGTCCACCCTCCCTGCATCTTGATCCCTCTTCCATGGCTTCGTCTTTCTCTTGAGCCAGCACATCGTGATTTTAACCGATAATATCGGTTACTGCCACCGACCTGCATCTCGTCCGTCGTTTGCGCTCCCCCGGCCCTCCCCTTCTAGCAAAACGCTTAATTATAATTAACTACCCCCCCCCCTATCAAAACTCGCTTGATAGTGATTGGCCGCCTCCTCTTCCTGCAGCTTTCCAGCTTGGCAGTTTTACCCTCAACTTCAAAACCATCGCACGACTCGATACTCCTACGCCACATCTTCTTCAACCATGGATCTCACCCGGCCTTCCGGCTTCCATGGCTCCATATCCATCGACGCCGACTCAAAAACAGACCCGCACATTCTGAGAGCCAACTCGACGCCAATAACGAGAGCACGAGCCCTTTCTGATAGTAGCCAGTCGACTCCCATTAAGCTATCGCCTTCTCCCCTCATCGTTGAGTCTTGCCGAACCTCCAAAGATGATAGCAGTATAAAGGAGTCAACTGCCGCTACTCCAGTCACACCCATCCGTGCTTCTTTCCCCCGCAAGGCTGCCGGCCTAGCCGTCCAGCTCCCGGCGCCATCGCGAGATTTTGGCTCTCCTCTTGGCTCCTCGGTACAACAACCCGTCAAGCCAGCTCCACCCTCACCCAAACTCACCGACCACCCCCAAATTTACTCTTCGCCTACCAATATCATCCCTCGTCGATCCAGAGGACTAGACTTTTCACGTGCGGCTACTAGCTTACACCATTCCACCTTGGCTGAACAACATAACCTAGACTCGTCCCCAACTATTGGCAGCAGCCGTGTTGCCAGCCACCCACATAGACGCTCTGGGGACTACGGGGGTACTGAACAGTCTTCCTCCTCGTTATGGTCTGTTATGGCTGGACAAGACAGGAGCTTGATTTCTGCTACTATGGCTAGCGGTGCTAGAGCAGCTTCCCCCGATACCGATTCTAGCTCTGATAACGACGTTATGGACGAGGATATGGACGAGCCATATATTACAACGCCACACATCCAACGAACTGCTGTGCCCTTGGGCTGGCCGGGAAATGCGCCAGTGAACAGTCTGATGAGCTACCGTGACAAAACACGGCCAAAAAAACTGCCAAAGCGCAGAATACGAACGCCTATGGGCCTTGGTTTTAGTAGCATTTCGAAATCACCGCCCTCGGGCTTGGCTAAAGATGGCCCTTTGGGCATCGCTCACGGTAGGCGTGATAGCATTAGTTGGCAAGCAAACCAGCTGCATATTTCCAACAGCGACCCAGATGACTCCATGCGATCGTTTGGAGATGGCGCTGACCGTAGTGTAATCCGTAAAGTCACTACGAAACGCGGCAACCTTCTCGTGAGTTTTCCCAGTAACCATCTCTGGTCCTTGCATGCTAACAGGCTAACCTGAAATAGCCCAAAACCAAGGGCTTTGCCCGCATCAAAGCTGCCCTTGCTGAAGAAACTGCTCCAATTGACTCGGAATCTAGACGTGAGGCTGAAGTGGTCAGACAAGTAATGGAAAGTGACCGGCCCGAACCGAGAAACATCATGCCCAAGTCTGTTTCGACCACGGCGCACTCTTCTCCAAACCTTGTGCCTGTTGATAGTGCTGACGAAGTTGTTGAGGATGACATGATGATTGAAGCCACTAATGCCTTGTCAGCTGCGTGGAAAAAAAACCTTCCTCCCAACGGAAAACTGCTGTGGGATAGCATGGCTTCGAAGAGCATTGGCTCTGGAGCACCGTCAAATCATACTACACCCCCTTTGGGACCTATTAGAACACGAGCCATGTCTATCTTGAGCGATGATCTAACAATGGAGTCTCCGCTCTTTACTAGCACTACTCAAATGGATGCAAAGCCTCCAGCTTTATCGCTGTCAGTTAATATGCCCCAGCTACCTACAGCGGCAGAAATCACGCGTCGCATCAACAACAAGAGACGACGAGACGATGATTTTGACCCTATGTCGTTCAAACGGCGGGCTGTGTCACCAAGTCTTAGTGTGCACAACTCGCCCGTTATGCAGAGCCCGATGCAACGTGATATGCCACCATGGGGCCCTAGGCCTACTAGCAACGGAGGAGATCGACCGGCTCTCTTGGGAACAGCTACGAGTTCTTCTAGTGCGAGCATAGAAAGCGGCACTTTGAACAGGAGCACCAAGATTGCAGGCCGAGTTGGATACCAAGGCATGGCAGACACCAATGATGGAATTATGCAGATGAGCATTGAGTAAGCCTGGCTCAAATTAGCACGGTATCGTAAACACAGACGCTGGACATTGAGCTGCTTGTATTATTGTCGCTGGTATAAAACAGCGTGAATTACCAAAGGGTGGATAGATTGATTTACTGAACTGGCCCCAAAGCACCTTTTGCTCTTTTTTTTTTTTTTTTTTTTTTTTTTTTTTTTCCCCCCCCCCCCCCCCCCCCTCACCCCCATCTCGTCTCCATCTGTAGCTGACAGAATAACGAATTATGACCACC
>JAXASZ010000868.1:0-37548 GCA_038407095.1 Ceratocystis destructans
GCGACTACAGCGACTACAGCGACTACAGCGACTACAGCGACTACAGCGACTACAGCGACTACAGCGACTACAGCGACTACAGCGACTACAGCGACTACAGCGACTACAGCGACTACAGCGACTACAGAGACGACGACGGCGACGACGACGAGATAGTGGATGAGAGACGAGGGGCGAGGGACGGTGGACGGTGGATGATATAACAACAGCAAGAAGACGAGACGACAGGAAGCCCAGGAAACACGAGAACACGGAAATGAAGCAAAGTCTTAAACAAGGTGCCTGGCCTGGCTTTGTCTACCTAATTCCGCTGCGCATCCAAAACATCACCTGCGGCTATTTTTAATTGCCTTACTAGTTGCCAAACAAAGTTGAAAGGCCGTGGGCAAAATCCCAAGAGTTTGAAATCAAACCATCGTCGCGGGCGAGAGTCAGGCCTGGACAGCCAGCCTCAGCTCCGCCTCTTCCCCTTCATTCCCATCTTCTTCAAGCCCATGGCTAGCGACAGAACACTCACAACTACAGCGCTAGCGCTGTACAGTCCAGCGCCAGTGCTCTCCCCTCACGGCTCATCATCCCTCCTGCTTCGAGTAAGTTAGCAAACTCCCTTGCTCTCGGACCTCTTCTACTCCCCAACAGTCACCCCACAGACATCCAACTCTGACCAAGACAGGGGGGACAGCCAAATCGCAATCAGCCACAGCGGCCTACCCCCAATGGCCCTCTTCTAGGCTCCTCTATGGACCCTGAAGCGGATTGTGTATCTCTTGGCCCTCTAAGCCCGATGCTGACGCCGACACTTGGATCCTTGCGCACGGCACAGACATCCAAGCCAACAAGCCCTGCGTCTCTGCATCTCTGCGTCTTCGCGTCTCTTGTCCCTCGTCTTTGTGTTTCTGCGCCTGCATCCATCCCTATCCCTACGCCTGTATACCTACTACCTACCTCTATATCACTGCCTTGTCTTATCGATCTGTTTTCTGCCTCTGCTATTGCCCAAAATGCCTGCCATATCCGGCTCTCTCCAACCCTTGACTTTTGCCTCATCCCCTTAACACCTCGTCTCCATCGTCTTCCTCTTCCTCTTCCTCTTCCTCTTCCTCTTCCTCTCTATTCCCTCCTACACCCTCCCTGTCAGCCCCTCCCTGCTGTCTCTTCGGGCTCTAGTCTAGTGCATGCTACATACCTCCCAGTTCCACCCAGATGTTTGAGGTTCCTTCATCAGATGTTCTTTTTTTACCTTCTGTCTTGCTCCATGTTTTTCTTCCCCATCTCCTTAACCTGGTGCAACTCTTGTCTCATATGCTTCTCTTCTACTCGATCATACTGTTTGTTTCTTCGCTGGCTGAATCAGTCCCAAGCAAGTCTCTACTCTCTTTCCCCAGATGCCATAGCCATGCTTGCTTCCTGATTGTGGAGGAACTCGCCATCCTAGGCGGCCCTTGGCTCTGGACTTGGGCTGGCTTGGTCTAATCTTAATTACTGCTCAAAAACTTGTCAACTACCACCACCACCCTTACTTTCCGTCACTGGCCTGCCTGCCCCCTATCTGTCACATGGCTGCTCCCTTCTCCTCCCTTCCCTACCCTTCCCTTCCTTTCCCTTTCCTCGCCTCCCCTTCCTTTCCCTTCCCTTCCCTGATGACACCTCCAGCGCTTGTGCCCCAAACTGAACATCTAATACTACTGAGACCAGAACATAACTACTCGGGGCCTTGGGGTCCTGGTGTTGTCTTGGCCACGGCCATGTAGTGAGGCTGTTTCCTTTCCCCCGTCCGCTTATACATTATATAAGCTCAGACCAATTCAAATTTCGTCTGGTTTCTCAGTGGAATATTAGCAGCTCGCTTTCCCAGCAGCAGCTTTGAGCCATGACAATTTGTCCGCTCTGCACGAGCCAAAAGCTGATGAGCTGTAACCTGTTTAGACCAGCTGTTGCATTTCGTATGGCATTTTCGCTAACTAGATTGTCGTATCGCCTCCCAAAAAGTCAAGTCACTATTCGCTGTTCAAATCGTCGGTCTTGGTCTGTTAACCTTAAATTCGTCTATCAATCAGTGTTCGTTCCAGACTGTTACAGGCTGTTGCAGACAATTCAATTCATGGTATATGTAATATAATATCCCAACTGCACCACATGGCTAACAGCTTGGATATATGTTGCAGAAAAAAGCACACCTAGAACGAGACAAGTGACTGGCAAAACCTTCCAAAAGTAACAAACAAAAGCACGCAGTTTAAGGAAAGACAAACAAAGGCAGCGAGCAAGGTAATGTGCATGTGCAAAAGCATGAAAAAAAAAAAGAAATTGTGGAAGAGATTTTTCTCCTGTCCCTCATTCCTTCATCCCCAAAGTTTCCATTTCCAATGGTAGAAGAAAAGAAGCAACCCCTCATCGTTTTTGTTTTTGGTCGTATGGGAATGTTCTTTTGTCATCGGTAGACTCACGTCGTCAATCGTCATCTGCGATCGTCGCCGCCGATTCGCTCGAGTGCCTCTAGCATGACAACAGAGTTGCCACGAATAGCCTGCAAACCAGTATGACGTTAGCATGTAATCTCATTCTTCGGTGTCATATGGGCGTTCATACCACCATTCCGAGGGGCACCTTCTGGCCACCATCCTTTTCCTCAAATGCCTCGTCTAGCACAATGTTCAAGAAGACCTATAGTCCATGTCGTCCCCCGGTTTAAGCCGTTAGTTTATTGCTTCCCCGCATCAAGCCAAATTCGCGCAGTCGTGCACGTCTTAGCATTAGAACAACATACATCGTAGCCACGTAGCACACCAACAACCTGGCGGCTACCATTCAGCTGGACAAACAGTCTCTTGTCGAGGTACTAGCCAAGGGAAAAGGACATGCGTCAGTTAGCCATGTCACATCACCAGAAGTGTCTCGGCACAGGCACAAGCCAAGATGCAAGTAAACATACCTTCTTCAATTCGGGTTGTGCGGGAGCCATTGTGAGTTCGTGCTGCTTTGGAGTGTGCAAAAAGCTGTGATGCAAATGGTCAAAGTTAGGGTCGTTCTGGGCAGGGCAAGGCAAGGCTGAGGTTCCTCAAGCTTCGCCAAATCAACAGCCTATGCCATTACAAGGCGGTGACAGGCACTCAAGAAAAAAAACTGGTCACGTGGTGATAAGATAAGGATATGCTGTACATCCTCCATCATCAATTACAACAGTAATCCGAGCTCTCGTTAGTACTAGACTAGATTCAACTCCTCTACATCTTGTTGTCCTTATATTTCTACGCCCCTTCATCGCTTTCTACTGCAAATATCCATTACAACATGAGCTCGTTTGGCTTCAAGAGAAAAGCCCGTATTATCAAGACGGATCATGCCAACGAGGATGAGGAGTCCTCAGAGCTGAACGAATCAGGTAAATTCTCAACCCACGGCAGCAGGCTTGACAAGGAAACATTTTCAAGTGCGCCCAAGCTGATGATTATTCTCTATAGCGCACATAGTGCTAACATGATACGTTCCTACTGCACCCTATAGAACAGCCCGTCTTTAAGCCCGTGCGAAAGCCCAACCGTCAGACTAGTCTTCGTCGAGACACAACAGAAACGATAGGTTCTTCAACAACACCCATCGACTCAACCAACAGCAACATCCCCGATCCAATCAACGAGGATGAACATGACGGCCCTACCATTTTTCGGCCAGTTGCAGCCCGGCAAAACTCTCTCAAGCCCAAACGACGACCAAAAAATTCGCGATTGTCCTTTGGCGGAGTTGCTGGCGAAAATGACGCCACCGAAGATGACGGGCCAGTAGTAGTTGCAACTGCTAAGAAAAACACTCTGAGCGCGCGCGCGCAAGAAAACAGCGCCCTTAGGCGCAATGTTATATTAAAGGGACTGCCTGTCCGGTCCATGGATGCCGATGAGGACAGGCCAATATACAGCAAAGAGTACCTAGAGGAGCTCCAAAACTCGACGCCAGTCACACCTCAGAACATATCATTGCAAGGCTCATCGCTCGGGGGCGACGAGATGGAACTGGACTCTACGGAGCTTGAAGGCGCAGTCATTGTAACCACTAGCGACCTACAACCAAAACCAGAAGCAACAAGGATTTTGACAGAAACCGAAATCCGTGAAAGAAAAGAACGGCGTGCTCGTTTAGCACGAGAAGGGGATGGCGATGACGTCGCTGAGAATGAAATTATACAGCTAGATCAAGATTCCGACGGCAACGACGGCTCCATGCTGTCAGTCCTCAGACGCCGCAAAAAAGAGAACAATACCCGGCTCGTGCGTGAGGATGAGGACCTCGGCGAGGGCTTCGATAGTTTCGTTGAGGACGGCGGCATTGCGCTAGGTCGCAAAGCCGAGCGCGAAGCACAAAAACGCCGCAAGCGCGAGATTGCTGAGATCATTAATGCCGCCGAGGGCAATTCATCTGATGACTTGTCCGACGAGGAAGCCCAGCGACGCATTGCCTTTGAAGCCGCCCAGTCACGAGCAGGCATGGAAGGCTTAGAAAAGCCTACCCAAAATGCTGCTGATCGCGATAAAATGCTGCAGCAGGTCCCGTCACGGTTAGCACCCATTCCTACTTTGGCTGCTTGTACGGCGAGCATCAAGGAGCGGTTAGTGTCGATGCAGCGTGAACTGGCACTCAAAAGCCAACAGGTAGCTGATTTGCGACAGGAGGAGCAGAAGATTCTCGCGAGAGAAACCGAGGTACAGGCCCTTTTAGATGAAGCAGGAATGAAGTACCAAGCCGCACTAGGCAAGATTCCCAGGTCCAGGGACGGTCCGGGACAGAGTGATGCAGACGCAATTGATGGTGTCTTAGGGTCGGGAAAACAAATCACGACAGGCCATGCGCTAAATCAGTTCGCAATGGAGAGAGGCCTGGAGAGTATGGGAAGCGAAAGCCAAACCCAAGACGAAGAAGGCTACATCTCAGGCTCATAGGCATTCAGGGTCCGTAGGCATTTCCGAATGGTTAACACCACGACAGACAGGAAGGGGCTGTACTTAACGAATGTATATAAACGCATAAACTCTAGAACAGAATGAAGACAGCCGGATCACAAAAACACAAACCCGCATACGAGTAACCAGGAACATGGCAGACAGGAGCCTCAACGGCCACAAAGGCTTGTATATGGCGTCACACCTGGATCTCGTTCAAACACAAAGGACGCCTTGCCAAGAGAAAGTAAAAAACAAAAACAAAAACAACCAAGCAAAGACAGGACAACAACTTATGATATAGTGTCGAGAAAGAAGAAAAAAATGGCGGCCCTTGTGTTGCCATAATACAAAATATACGGCAACCTCCAAGCATTCGGCTCAACTATACACTCCCCCACTACCCGCCCTCGTAGGGAAGCCATGGGTCAGGCGGGTCATTATCTCCAGGTAGGTTGGTTCAAAAAGCTTATTTCTTAGCCACGCCAGCACCAATGACGCCAGGCAACGGCTCCTCGCCCACCTGGAAGAGAAGGCTAATAGAAAAGGCCAGGATGCCAACCATGGCAATGCTAAAGCCGACAAACAGCGCAAACGGCGTGCTGTAGTCGAGCTTCTCACAAGCCTTGCCAGCATAGCCAGTAGTTGATCTCTTGCCACCCTCCTTGACACTAACGCAGTTGCACACGAAGCAAGCTTCGCCAACATCTTTGCCCCAGCGGTTAACACAGATGCCATTGCCGCTGCACGAATTGGTGCCGTTGCTGCAAGCCTCGGCATCCTTGAAGCATTCGGGCACATCCTTGGACGAGACAAACAGAGCGCCAGGAGCAGGCTTAGCAGAAGTGCCAGCGGAGTTAGTCTTGGGGGTCTCGTTGGTAGGTTGAATCTTATCGGTCATGACGGCCTCCGCAACCTGACGGCGGCGAAGTTCAGTGGCGGCTGTATCCCAGCTGTTGAGTTTCGAGGAACGAGCCGACTCGGGGAAGAAAACAAAGACGGATTCCATCTCGCCACTAGAAGCCAGCCCAGCCAACTTGGGAATCACGCTCTGGAGAGTCGAGAGAAGAGTAGCGTCCTAAAGAGCGGGCAAGAAAGAAGTAGAAGTCAGATAATTAGTCTCAACCAAAACAGACCATATGCAATCTTACCTTGTTAGCATCAAATCGCAACAGAGACGAAGTTCCGTGCCAGCAAGTAGCCGACAGCGGGTTCACAGCCTCGCTCAGCTCACACTTCTTGCCAGCGTTAGCAGCAGGATGCTCGCGGACAAGCACAGAATTGGCCATAGACGACGGGGGGTCCGAGACGGTAAATGCCGTCTTTAGCCCTGCAAGCTGGGCTGTCTGTTCAATCTCGGCATCAGATAATCCCTCAACAAGCACAACCAGCTGCGAGGCATCTAGCTGCACGCCAGTCGACTGGCTATTAACATCACCAGTATAGGCAGACGGTTCGCCAAACAGCGGCTTAGGCGCACGGCCGAAGGCATTGATAGCGGCAATTGCAGCCTCACGCGATGCCTCGTCGATGCCATCGCTCAAGAAGACATTAGGCGTGTTGAGTCGCTGCTCTAGAATCAGGCGCGCTGTTTGCACGTTAACGGCTGGTGGAGTGTTCTGAGAGGCTAAGAGCGCAGCCGATGCTTGTTGGGGGTGTTGCTGCAAAATGTATGCCGGTGCTCCAGATAGCGCGGCAGAAGTAGTGCCTAAAAAGGCGACAAAAGCCGACATTGACGACCACATCGTGAAGTATGATTTTCGGGTTGGTAGCGATGATTGACGACGAAATTCGACGGATTAGTGACTTTGCAAGCTAGCTCGCAATGCCTCGGTGATGATTCGCGTTTAGGGGGGGGAAGAACAAAAAACAAGAGACACAGCAATGGCCAAGATCAAACAGGAAAATCAGAGGCCACAATAAATCGACAATTAGCTGCTCTAAAGTATTGAACAGAGAGACTTGCTACTAGAATGCGGCTTTTCTTGGTGCTGCGCGAGCAGTTCGTGTGGGTCCCTATTTTCTCCAGGGTTATATACCCTTGTTAGATCTCTGTAATTTATTTGACTGCGCCACGAGCAACGATCACAGCAGGTTCATGTTATGTTATCACCGCTTATTTTGCTGACACAGCCTCTATTGGTACATTATTTAAAAAAACAAAAGAAAACTGCTCCCCCTTCAAAGCAACTACACAGATATAGTACAATTTATCAACACCACCATTGGTGTGTCAGCCTACACAGACCTTCTACGTGGTTGTAGGTGGTACGTCTCGAGCTGCGCTTCAGTAATCTTGCTTGGGCTCTTCGCAAACATATCCTCGCCCTTCATATTCTTTGGGAATGGGATCACGTCCCTAATAGATGAGGTGTCAGTCAGGAGCGCAGATAATCTATCGAACCCAAAAGCAAATCCGGCATGGGGCGGGCAGCCAGACTTAAGGGCATTCAACAGGTGGGAAAACTCAGCAATGCCCTCGGGCTTCATCTTGAGGATATCACGCATAACAAACTCCTGGACTTCGGCCACGTGAATACGCCTGCTACCACCGCCTAGCTCGGTACCATTAAGAACAAGGTCGTAATGATCCGCTTTGGCACGCAGAGGTTCGCTGAATAGAAGCTCAAAGTCTTCTTCGGCCAGCGGCGCGGTAAACGGATGGTGGGTTGATGAAAATCCAGCTGTACCGCCTTGGCCTGGGGCACTATCTTCCCCAGAGGGCGTGAACAACGGGAAGCCCATAACCCAAAGGAAGCAAAACGCATCGGGCTTTTTAATCAGACCCTTCTCCACGGCCGAATTCCAAAGCATCGACCGTATTTCCCCCATAGCTGTTGAGCCGCCTTGGAACATCTTGTCCTCGCGAGCTTGAAGCAAAACAACATCGCCTGGCTCAAGACTATTAAACCCGGACTCGGGACTAGCTTGGGTCTCAACAGCTTCTAGCCCACCAGGGCCAAATGATGAAAATCCGCACATGGGAAGCCGAGGGTTGTAAACAATTGCCGTAGGCGCCCCTGCCCTGTTGTTTTTATATTCAGCGGGTAGATTTTCCAGAAACTCGTAAACAAATTTGCGGACTTCTTCCTCCTCGCCATTGTCAAATCGGACTGTCCAAGCCTCGACAGCGGGCTCTTCAAGATCCGAGATCATGCTAGCAAAATCGCGACTAACGAGATGCTCAATCCGGGCGATCTAATAAATAGTCAGGAGGGGTGTTTCTTTTCGCTGTGGGTGGTATCGTGTAGGCTTACTTTGTTAGGAATCCGTAGATCAGGCTTGTCAACTCCATACCACTGCATGCACTCCTGGTATGTGAGCCGTGGGAATGCCTTGTCGGGCATTGGCTGGATCTCAGCTGTTCTCTCAGCATGGTCCGAATCCTTAAATATGGGTATCATAGCCCCCTCCATATCAGCCCTCACAAACCTCTGTCTCATCTCTTCCCATACACCACGAATCATGACTTCAATGTCAGACATAACATCGCTTCCCGTTGCAAAGGCCTTTTCCATGTCAAACTGCGTGAACTCTGGCTGTCTATCCGAGCGCAAGTCCTCGTCGCGAAAGCATCGCGCAAACTGCCTATAGCCACGCAATCCAGATGCCATCAAGACCTGTTTATATTGCTGGGGACTTTGTGGGAGGGCATATGCCTTCCCTTTGGTACGTGTGGGCACGAGAAACTCACGAGCGCCCTCGGGTGTCGACTTGAACAGCATGGGTGTCTCAATATCAGTATATCCAAGCTGGTCAGCTTGTCTTCCAAGCACATTCTTGAGCCATGAGCGGAACTGCAGGCGGCGGCCATATTCAGGCTGGAAACGCAGTTGTAAATGGCGAGACTGCGGGGGGAACTTTACACCCTTGGAGACAATTATGCTCTTATCAAATGGATTCAGACAGTGTATCGACTGCAGCTGCAGCTCCCTAGTGTCCGGCTTCCCATTTGCACCCGCTTTAGAAACCAAGAGGCCAGTTACTGAGACAGAGCTGTGGGCGGGAATGCGTTTGAGCTCGGCATGGCAATCAGTTCCCTTCCCGGAAACAAGCGACACTGACTCCCCATGGCCGATGGTGAGATCTACAAATGTCACTTTGGGGGTATCACGGCGCTTGCCCAGAAAGCCGCTGATAGTAACAGGCTGCTGTGTATCGGGCTTCAGTGTTTGGAGATCAGATTCTTTAGGCAGGTAAACTAGCGACATTGTCAGTAAGAATAATGGCGCGGAGGCTTTTCCCACAGTATGACTTACACAGTGACTTGTACTTTGACCGAAGATGCTGGTAAGATTCGCCTCCAACGGTCTTTTCGGGGCATGCTGCAATAGCAGAGAGATATCTAACACTTAGCTGCGTCAAAGAAGGCAGTACAAGCCGTTTCAACGACTGCAGAGCTACTGAGCGCGAGCTTATAAGCAGGGCAGTTCGACGCGGTATCATTTTTGGGCAAATCCTAAAGTCTCGGAGGATCTACAGAGACTGCTCGAGATGACGAGCAAAGCATTGTCGAACAGCACTGCCATGAGCGAGCTTCGGTAGCTATTAGGGTTAGTATCAGCCTAGCACCCTGGCAGCTGGCCGGCAGCTGGGTCATAGTGGGGCAGCAAAACTCTTAAAAGCTTCGAAGCGATCGCGACGATGGTAAAGTTTCTTTCCTTTCCTCTTCATCCCTTCCAATTCAAATAAATGTAAGTGCCACCTTTACAGCAGCACTCGCGTTGCATTCAATCTCATCATTTGCCGCATGAGACACACTACTAACAGCGACCTCTTCACAGATGATGAAAGCCTGGTGTAGTAGATGACAAGATTCCACATTCCAGATCTTCTGTAACCCTCCCTTCGGGGCTTCAGTGGTTTAAGCTGTGAAGGATGATGGGTATCGTGATATGTGCGTCCAGCACACCGACCTTGTTACTCATGGACGCGAAGAAAGGCAACTCTGATTCTTTTTGATAACGGAAGGTTTCCCAAGGTAGGCGAATATTAGTTTGGTTCCCGATGACTGCAGTCAAGTGGCTGTGGCCGTCACACTCTAAATATAAAGCATAAACCCGCCAGCTAGCCCCTTCGTATGTGCCATGATGGGAATGCAGCAAGACTGCGGCCACAACGGACAGGATGGGGCTGTTAAAGAGGCGCATCAATTGTATCACTAGTCAATACAAAAATACCATCAAGAGCCATGCTTGGCAGAAAATATCGACCCTGACCGCCTTGACTGTCACAGGCAGAAAAAGTTTGTGTATGTATGCATATGTACATGGATGTGGGGCTAGTAGTGAGTATGGGTGCCAAGGGGAATAAATATAGTGGCTGGCTGCCAAATGAATGCAAATAAATGGAGGAAGACCTGGAAGCAAACTCTTGGCATAAACATGCGTTATGGAATAAAACCGGTGCGTGGTGCAAAGACTGTAAGAAGGCCATGACAAGCCATCCATCCGTTCACTGGCCAAAGAAAAGCCGCTGCACGCAGACGAAATAGTTCTGGAATGATGTCGTAATAGCGACAAGGGCCAGCAGCTGTGAGCAGGAATTTACGTGCAGTTCGTGTCATGTGCTAGTTTTATCTGCCAGATAGTCTAGATGCTTTAAGAAACCCTAATAAGCAACGAAGGCGAAAGCCGTGAAAGAAAAGAAATAAGCCTCTGACGCGTGCCTACCCTAGACTTTACATTTGCATAATGCTGTAGGCTTATGCTGCCTTATTCTCTGGCCATTCGCTACTCCGTGACCTTGACTAATTTTTTTCTCATCGTGAGTGACGAGACAAGGCTGAAGAAGGCTTTTTCTCTTCATATGCATTCTTACCCGTCTATCGCCCCAAATCCAACGAGACTCCCCCAGTTGTCAAATTGAATCGCACAGTATCGTACTGCATCTTACCATCTTCCAAATATCCAGCAACGAGCCAAGAGGGATTGCTCGGCTCCACGACTGCATTAAGCCTGTCCAAGACTTATTGTCGTTAGGCTCAAGTCGTTGCTCGGTTTTCCTAGCCAGCCAGCTAGCTATCATTTATTACGCCAAAAGCCCTGTCGAGATCTTATCAAACCCATTGTGCCATAGTAGCCGGATCTACATACATTTTATCCTTCTCTTGTCTTTTGTGGCTTATACTCGAGACGGTTCATTGATATTCTTTTCCTTTTCTATCGTACGTCCCAGTTCCCGCAAGATAAAACTTGTTTGTGTGCACGTTGGCGCTGTGCTTGTGCTTGTGCTTGTGCTTGTGCTTGTGCTTGTGCCCTCTATCTCATTATCTCTCTCGTCTGTCTCCCCTTCCACAACTATCCCCTACTTTTGGGATTGCTGTTTCCTTGTGACGCCGTCTGTTGCTACTTCTCTCGGCTGTGTCATATTTGCGTGCTCGACCTTGTCCTTGAATTTGCATTCTGCATTCTGCATTCTGCATTCTGCACTCTGCACTCTGCACTTTGCAGGGCTGTTTCTATTTGCTGTATAGCCTTTTTTCCCTTTGGTTGCCTGTCCTTGTTCTGGCCTAACTTGCTGATCTGACTGTGACTTGACTCCCATTATAGGATCCTGGCAAGCCCTTTTCACATAGCCTCTCTTTATCTCGTGTGATTCAGCAGAACAAGTTCATTAAGCTTGGGGACAGGCATTTTCGCTTTCTCAATCTGGGTTGCCTTGCTGATATCACCTGCCTATCCGTCGCAGCAACGTACCCAGTTTTCCAACAACAAAAAACCCCCAAGCCAAGCCTCTCTCTCTCGTAATTGCAATCGTGCTATTTTCCCTTTGCCTCTTTTCTTGGCCTCTTCTTTCTTGTGAACCCAATCTCCGACCCTTCTCACTATATCCATACCCTGCGACGTACCAAGGGCGCTCGCTGTTTCCCGCATTCCACGTTATTCGCCTCTGAAACGACCCCTGAACAGCCCTTTTTGATACAAGCTAGTCGGTCCTAGCACTCACTACTGAGCTGTGAAGCTACAGTCAGCTTGTCGGTGTTGTAGGAAGAACAATAGCCACAGGCGTACACACATTGACTGGGCTTCCTACTTCTGTTTTGCACCACGATACATCGGTCCAGATAGCCAGTGTTGTCTTTATCTCCAGCCCAAAACCGCTTCTTTTGCGATGGCTAGCTCTTTCGAAAAGTCCGTCAAGGGCGCTACCAAGATCAAGGTATGAATTACGCAATTCAAACTTTGCAAACCTACTGCTGCTTTTCCCTTGACATTGAAATGTCCCGTTTCCGGAAAATAGCTAACCAGCAACCTTTGCAGGCAGCACCACCCAAGACGAAATACATCGAACATATCATACGGGCAACATACACCGGCGAAGCCGGCGTTGGCGAGGTCTTCCGGGCGTTGACATCTCGCCTGCGCGAAACAACATGGACTGTCGTCATCAAGAGCTTGATTACAATCCACTTCATGATAAGGGAAGGCCAAGCTGACATGGCTTTGACCTACCTGTCGCGCCACCGCAATATTCTCGTCACCCATCCATACATTAACAGTAAGCTCTTGACGATTGATTCTTCTCCATAGCCTAACACCGCATCCCTAACACTCTGCTACTTAGGCCACTCCCACGGCCGGACGATCGGCAACTATGTCCACTATATCTCTGAACGAGCAAGATCGTTTGGCGAAACAAAGATTGATTGGGTGAGATGCAAAGAACCTCGCCTCGAGAAGCTCACCGTTGATAAGGGACTCTTGCGTGAAACCGAAAGTGTACAGGCTCAGCTTACCGCCCTGTTGCGCTGCCAGGTCATGGACGATGAACAAGACGAAATCAATATCACTATTTTCCGCCTCCTCATCTTGGATCTCTTGGGGCTTTTCCAGGCTGTCAATCTCGGCATGATCAACATTCTTGGTATGTTTTTAAACCTGTGCCATATCACTAACCGCTAGACCGATCGATCTAACGCATAGTTTTGTTTAATAACAGGCACCTTTTTTGAAATGTCCAAACCCGACGCCGAGCGCGCCCTCGCCATATACCGTCTTTTTGTCGATCAAACTGATCTTGTTGTTGGATATCTCAACGTTGCACGCCATTACGAACATTTCACCAGAGTTGAGGTTCCCAAGCTCAAGCATGCGCCTGTGCATCTTGGTCGCCAGCTCGAAGAGTATCTCAAAGACCCCGACTTCGAGATTCACCGCCGACAGTACATTGCTGAGCAGGCCAACAAGAAAAACAAAGCCAATAAAAGTGGTACAAATTCGGCCCCCTCGCGATCTCCCGAAACTAGCACCATCCCCGACTTTAATAGACCAAAGACGTCTGCTGGCCCTGCAACCACAAAGCCTGCCGCTCAACAAGCTCCAGCCCTACCCACGCAGAATTTGATTGATCTTTTCGATACTATTGAACAGAACCAGACAGTGCAAACCATTGCCCAGCCAAGTGTTGGTGGGCCCCAGGTGCCGATTTCCACTGGCTTCCAGACACAACCAAATGGCTTCGCTCAGAATAGCATGATGTTCCAGCCCACTGGTGCGACCACAAACCAGTTCCAGGCCCAGAACTTTGCGGCCCTTGCAAATATTCCTATGACTACTGGCGCTGGTTTTGGTGGCCTTACTTCCCAACCACAGACCCAGCTTCCACAAATGCCACAAGCCTATCAAACTACTGGAATGCAGGTGCTACAAACCGGCCCTCCTGCGTTTGGCCAGCAGCTCCAACAACCACAAGCAATGCAACTACAACAGCCAAATGTGCAAATGCAACAGCAGCAACAACAACCCCAACCTCTGGTGCCTATGGCCACTGGCACCAACCCCTTTAGACAATCTATGATGCCACCACCACCTTCGAGCCCCAAATCTACAAACCCTTTTGCGCGCAACCAGCTTAATAGTCAGGCTATGAGTGGCGTGTCCCTTAATGCCACCGGGGCTTCTGCTGCAGGATTCGGAGGTGCTCTATCTCAAACGCCCATGGTTACTGGCACTAATCCATTTGCAAAGCCTGCCGGACTGATAGCTCCCCAGCAAACTGCGGCGCAAACAGGCTTGATGCCGCAGGCTACGGGAAGCACCAACCCATTCAGACAGTCAATGATGCCGCAGTCCACCGGTTGGCATCAGCCGCAAGCTACTATAGGAGGTGGCTTGGACCAGCTGGGCACCATACCTGTGTTTCCCCGCCAAGGGCAGTAGAATGGTTAGTTAAGATGGGCAGTGGGAAGAGGGGCTGTCGCATATATGGTGGAATTGACATATAGAGATGAGGGTACGTTTACAAACAGTTGTCCCTGGAATAGGATGCCGGGCCGCCTGTCCAACCTCGACCCATATCTGTAGCGAGAGGTACTTGATCATTTGAGGCGTGATCCCACTGTATACTTTTCTTGAGTGGTCAACGCTGCCTGTTATCTTATATTTCCCCTTCTCTTGCCGGTTTTATTCTTCTTTCTTCCTATTTCTTTGCTTCCCTTTACTCTCAACTTTTTTTTTCTAGCAGCGTTGGCGTTTCAATCTGGGTTTGTTTCAAGTTTGATTATCACGGGTTTCGATGAAGACTTAGAACTGCATTAATTCAAAGAACCTTTTATGTAGATCATTTTTTCACTCCGAGGCAATCTTGCGCAAAGGGAGGGTTTCTGTCTAGATTATGTAAAATATAAACAAACAAAACACCATAACTCCGTGTTTCATGAACATTAGACTAGTCATCACATGGCAAACAAACAAACAAAAAAAAGAATACGCCTTTTAAGAAGATGCAGCAGAGGCTTGGGCTTCAGATACTTCCGCCTCTGCATCTGCTGCTGCGATCTCAGTAGGTTGTTCTTCTTCAACAAAGACAGCAAGGCCAGCAAAAGCCTCGAACATGGCGCGTTTGATATATTCATCAGCGTTGTATCCGCCGACGCGGAACTCGTCCTTGGCCCTGGCAGCGTTAATCCATTCGTTGTGGTACGCCCTGGGCTCGTGCATGTGGAAGCGCAACGGGTTGAGATCCAGTCCGCCAAATGGATCATACGGCTTCGATGTGTCCTCAAAGTCGGCTCCCCGACGCTTCTTCTTGTCCTTGAGACCGCGGATAGATAAGGCCGAAGCCGTGCTGCCCACACCGCCGTGTGCGCCCACACCCGAGTCCTTGCCACGTTTTTTGAGCGCAATGCGATTCAGCGCCTCGGTAGCCTTGCCCATTTCACCATTAGCAACAGCGTTCAGCTGCTCCTCGCGTAGCTTGCGCTCGGCTGCCTTTTCAGCCTGGTCCTCCTGCTGAGCTTGTAGGCGTAGTTGGCGCGAGCGCTCTTGCTCGGCCTGCTGATTCTTGCGAGCGCGCTCTTCGGCTTCGCCGCGACGACGGCGGTTGGCTTCGATTTCGGCCTTGTGTGCATTCTCCCACTCTATCAGCTCACCCTCAGCCTTGATGCGGGCGGCTTCGACGCCAGAGACCATATCGGCAGTTAGATCTTCAACACGCTCGAGGTAGTCATTAAAGTCGCGCAAGGTCTCAAAGTCACCTTCACCCTTGTTAAAGATGGCGGCGACACGCTTGCGGATGTCACACTCGCGTTCTATGGTCAGGTCGTTGAACCATGGTTGGCGAAAGCCCTTGCGGCGGAGGGTTTTGTTGCAACCAGCATACGGACATTGATTGGGACCCTCGTTGAAGATGCGGTTGACGCAGTTGGCACACATAGGGTGGTAGCATTCTGGGTTGATGAGGAACTCGAGGTCACGGTTTAGGTACCGGCTGGTCTTGCAAACCGGGCAGATATCTTCCGCTGGATTTTCGCTGCTTAAACTAGGCAAGGAGCTTGTATTCCCGCTTGTCATGCGGAGGGCTGCATTTGTGGATTTTCGAGACATTATCGGGTAGATTCGAGTGTAGGTAGAGGGGCTGAAGCGCTAGAACCTGTTAGCAACCACTGTGACTGAAGCACTTTGATGCCTCCTAATACATTACATTACAATCAGCGAGCTTTATCGATAAGTAGCAATCTATAAGGCTGACAAATTTGAAAGCTTAGGCTGTGTAAGTGGCGAGAAACCCACAGGGATAGCCCCACTCCTACTCCACCTAGCTACAAAAGTCTCAGCCTTACCATGATGACGTCTCTTTTGTAGCTTAGGTCTTGATTTAACCCAAACGTTTTGCAAAAAGTGCTAACCAACTATACAACTCCAACTATCATCATGTCTGATAACGGTGGGTTATTGTTCCCAGTGCCCTGGCGAGCTTTATCATAATGTATTTGCGCCATCCCTGACAGCCTTTTTAATGCTGTATAGAGCCTACTTCCGTTGAGCAAGCTGCTGCTCGTGCCCAAGAGGCTGCCGAGCAGGCTGCCCTACCCTACAAATGGACGCAGACCATCGGCGATCTTGACATTAGCTTTACTGTGCCTGGAAACTTGAAGGGGCGCGACGTGGTTGTGGATATCAAAAAGCTCAAGCTTGTAGCCGGTGTCAAGGGCCAAGAGCCTGTAATTAATGTTAGTTCCCCGCATCGGGCTCTCCTTGGCGTATAACCATCGCATACGTCTCAACTAACGTCTTGTTTTAGGGTGACCTTCCACATGCTATTCTTGTCGATGACTCTACCTGGACACTTAGCCCTGCTCCAGACGGCACAAAGACTCTCGAAATCCACCTAGATAAGCAGAACAAGATGCAATGGTGGCCGCACGTCATCACATCGGCGCCCAAGATTGACGTTAGCAAGATTACGCCCGAGAACTCGAAGCTATCGGATCTAGATGGCGAGACCCGCTCTATGGTTGAAAAGATGATGTACGATCAGCGCCAGAAGGAGATGAATCTTCCAACCTCGGATGAGCAGCGCAAGCAGGATATTCTCAAGAAGTTCCAGTCTCAGCATCCCGAGATGGACTTCTCAAAGGCCAAGATGAACTAGGCATTGAAAGCGGCAATAGTAGACTATAGCCTATTTTCTTTCCCAAAAATAAACCCTACAATTATAATGAATGATATATGGATACATGGCTCAGGGAGTATGAGCAACACACCACATAGCGTATGTCTACGTCCGAGTTTATATCGTTATTAGATTTGATATATATTAGTTATCTGTATGTCCCTAGGGGGTGCTGACTTTTACTGCCGAATGCTACAAGTCTTTTACTGTTTTGAGAGCCTAGCTGCCTTAAACCTGCTTACGCGCTTCGTGCTCTCGTGCTCCTCTACCCGCTGGATAGGCAGTTCCTCTTCTACCAGGAACCCGCCATGCTGCTGTATGATGTTCTTTCTGCGCTTGTGGTACTCATCGGAAACTTCCTGTTGCAGCGTAAGCTCATCGAATTCATCGTTAATGATAACTTTTTCGCTGGCCGGAGTTGGCTTCTCCACCACTGAAGCCGCTAAAGTCTGGCCCTGGGGCGGTGTCGGCGCCGCGGCACTGCCTGAGATTTTGTTTTCATCCAGAGAGAAGGCCGAAGGAATGGCATCGGGCGTCATAGCAGGGGTAGAAGCAGTTTGTGTTTCAGCTATGGCCTTCTTGAAGCGTGAAGCCTTCTTGTTGGCTTTCTTGCGGCGGTTTTTTGAAGAAGAGTTGCGTTCAACAATATCACCTACAGTATCTGGGAGGTCGTCATCCGTCACCTTGGGCAGCTTGGCGCGACGGGGGGTAGATTTACCACCGGGCTTTTGGGGTGCAATGTCTAGCATCTCGGCAAACCGAACAGACTTCTTGGCAGATTTTGGCTCGGCCTCAAGACTGGTAGAAGCGGCTGCATCACTGTTCGGTCTAGTTGTCTTGTCGGCACTAGTTTTCCTGAGGCTAGACTCAATAGCGGGAGAGCCTGTGGGGGCTTTTACAGGAGTAGTAGGAGAAGCGGAAGCAACGGAGGGAACAGCAGGCAGCTCGTCTTGCGTCCGTACTACGATGCGGCCAATCCCCTCCTTTCCAGGCCCCTCTTCTTCGGCGTCAGACTGGGCGGAAATCTTCTCTTCTAACTGTCGCGAAAAGCGACTTTGGAAGCCGAGTTTCTTTTCCAGCTCAAGCATGTGCTGACGGTAATCGTCTGTTATGACACTATACTTGGACTTGCCAAATTCGTCAGACTCGTCGGACTCATACTCCTCATCCTCAGTGCCCCAGTCGTCGTCGTCATCATCTCCATCCTCAATAAACATCTCTGCGACGACTGCACCAACTTCGCCCAGACCATACTTTAACATGTCTCTCCGCATTTGAGCATCATCCTCGCATTCATTCTCAGGAATCACAGGCTCTTTTTTGGAGATTTCCTCTTGCGCCTTGGCTGAGTCCATAATATTTTGCACGCGCTGAGCAGCCCGGGGCAGGGGCGTTGGGACCTCTGACTTTGGTATAGATCTGGCATCTTCAGTGCTCTCTGCCACAGTTTTTGAGGGTGGAGTCTTTGCTCGGGCAGTCGCTTTCTCTGAAGCTTTCTTGGCTGCTTTTAGCTGAGGGGAAGGAGATTCGCTTGAAGGGCTAGCGGAAAGAAGACCCTGAAGTGCCTTTTCCTTGCTAGTGTTTGACTTGAGAGGTTCTTTAGCAGAGCTAGAACTAGAGCTGGCCTCATTGGTGCTGCCGTCTAACGCAGGAAGATCTTTTACCCCGGCTTTCTCTAAAAGCTCGCGGATTTGAACGGAGTGATCGCCAGGTTTGGCCAGCCGATAGGAAACAACATTGTCATCATCGTCTAGTTCCTCAATAATGTCTGTAAACGGCTGTCCATCCTCGTCTGTTCCGTCAGGGTTCATGATAACAGTTGTTGCGGCCAGCTTGTTCTCTGTCGACTCAAGGCCACGCTTTAGAGAGGCAACATTCTTAGAGCCAGTGTCTATTCTCCCCTCAAGCATGCTGATAATTTGGGCATATGTCTTGGGGTTAGCGTTGCTTCCAAAGATGACGTCGAGTTCCTTGGCAGTGACGATGCGGCTGTCGAATTTTTCCTTGACTGCACGGAGAGCAGTTTGCGATTGGCGTGCATCTTCAGGGATAGCATCAATCTCTTCTTTAAGTGTCTCGTAGTCGGCATCCCATGTTCGCCAATATTCCAGAGACTGGCGCAGCTGGGAAGCCTGGTTCTCAAGTCTCTGCCGTTGACGCTCTAGGTCTAAAAAGCTGTCTCTAACTGTATCCATAGCTGGTGTAAGGGATAAAACGGGAATAAAAAAATAAATGAGACCACAGGTGAGAGGCTTCGCAGTTTTTCACATGCCAAGATCATCGAATCAACCAGAACTTTGATGTTGTCAATGTCGATCATAGTTCAGCCAGTGTTTGTCCGAGAACAGGCGATGAAGATTCTACGGCCCATTATACAGGTGTCATGTAGCCATGGCCACGCTTAACAAAAATAACCCCTGTCAATACAAGATCCATCCAAGAATAGTAGACTGTCAGTTAACCCTGCCACAAACCCTAGTATTGGTATCTTCCGATGCACAAGTTTTGTCTTACAAAATCGCCTATATGCAGGTCTCCGTTTAGTGCTTATCGAAAGATCTTTATCAGGCCAATAGTGGCTCGACAGTGTCTGTAAATGTGGGGCTTGATCGAAAAAAAAATCAACATGGTCCATGATAAAACTTCGGCGTCCCTCGTCTTCCTCTCTTTTCCTTCTTCCTTTCCTCTTTGCTCTTCTTCTCTTCTACGGGAAGAAGAGACATACAAATCCTCTACCACGATCGACGACGCTGGCTTTTGCTTATCTTTGTTTATTTTCATTGTCTGCTGTTCTGTTCGTGGATAGCATAATTTGTCGTTTCTTCGACCTCATCAGCCACAGCTTCGCACCTCAACCGCCTTTTCTTTATAAACAAGAAAGAGCGCCTCGTCTCTCCTCCATTTGAATCATGTCTGCCCAGGTTCTTGACTACACCACTGCCGTGAAGGCTTTGGAAGAGTACCCTGAGCGCGATGGTTTGGACATCAACGAGCTGATGGATGCCAAGAAGCACGGCGGTCTAACTTACAATGACTTTCTGCTGCTTCCCGGCTACATTGGCTTCCCTGCCTCAGCCGTTACTCTAGACTCGCCTATTACTAAGCGCATCACCCTCAAGACCCCCTTCGTTTCCTCACCTATGGATACCGTCACTGAGCATGACATGGCAATCCACATGGCTCTGCAGGGCGGCGTTGGCGTCATTCACCACAACTGCTCGGCTGATGCTCAGGCCGACATGGTGCGCAAGGTTAAGCGTTACGAGAACGGCTTCATCCAAGATCCCGTTGTCATCAGCCGCGAGACCACTGTTGAGGAGGCTAGACAGCTGAAGGAGAAGTGGGGATTTGGTGGCTTCCCCGTTACTGGTAAGTCGTGCGCACTCTAATGTTCACTCATTCCCCCCATCCATGCTTTCATGGCCTCTCATTTACCACTCGACTATGATGAAACAACCTAAAATATATAACTTTCGTTCCACTGAAGACGACATTAATTTGTCATGTGGATAACATATACTCTGATTCGTCACCTTTTTGCACATTTTACTCCAACAACATCAAACCCCTCACTATTTAGCTACTAACTATGGCTTCTGTGATTTCTAGAGACCGGAAAGCTTGGCTCTAAGCTGCTTGGTATTGTCACCAACCGTGACATCCAGTTTGAATTTGATAATGGCACTCCCGTCGCTAAGGTCATGACTACTAATCTGATCACTGCTCGTTTGGGTGTCACCCTCCTCGAGGCTAACAAAATTCTGGCCGAGTCCAAGAAGGGCAAGTTGCCTATTATTGATGACAACGGCAACCTGGTCTCCATGATCTCGCGCTCAGATTTGACCAAGAACCAGCACTTTCCCCTGGCCTCCAAGACCGCTGACACCAAGCAGCTCATCTGTGCTGCCGCTATTGGCACCCGTCCTGAGGACAAGATCCGTCTGCAGAAGCTTGTTGACGCCGGTCTAGACATTGTCATTCTTGACAGTTCTCAGGGTAACAGCATGTACCAGATTGAGATGATCAAGTGGTGTAAGGCCACGTTCCCTAACCTGGATGTGATTGGCGGAAACGTCGTCACCCGCGAACAAGCAGCTTCTCTGATTGCTGCTGGTGTTGATGGTCTGCGTATTGGTATGGGCTCTGGCTCTGCCTGCATTACCCAGGAAGTTATGGCTGTCGGTCGCCCTCAGGCTGCTGCTGTCCACTCCGTCAGCAGCTTTGCTGCCCGCTTTGGCGTCCCCTGCGTCGCTGATGGTGGTATCCAGAATGTGGGCCACATTGTCAAGGGCCTGTCCCTGGGTGCCACGACTGTAATGATGGGTGGTCTGCTAGCCGGTACTACCGAGTCTCCTGGCACTTCGTTCGTTTCCCGCGAGGGAAAGCTAGTGAAGTCGTACCGTGGCATGGGCTCTATTGACGCCATGCAGGATAAGAAGGCCGGTGGCGGTGGCAAGGACAGCCAGAAGAGCAATGCTGGCACTGCCCGCTACTTCTCCGAGGGTGATAGTGTCCTGGTTGCCCAAGGTGTTACGGGCTCCGTTGCCCATCGGGGGTATGTTATGCTCTCCTCTAATAGTGTGAAGTGAGAAGCCTTGTGTGAATGATTGCTAACTGCTGATTTCCATAGCCCTATTTCCAAGTTTGTCCCGTACCTGGCGGCCGGCCTCAAGCACTCGATGCAGGATGCGGGTATTACCTCTCTAAGCGAACTGCGTTCCGGTGTTGCTTCCGGTGTTGTCCGTTTTGAGCTTCGGTCAACCTCGGCCCAAGTTGAGGGCAACGTCAACATGGAGTCATACGAGAAGAAGCTGTACGCTTAAAGAAGTATGACGGGGGAGGGAAAAGAAAGAAAGAAAATTGCAAAAGATTCAACATGAAGAAGTTTTTACGGGTTACGAAAAAAAAGGAAACTAGGGATGAGAGGGGTGGATGGCTGCTTGTGTTTTTTTATTATATATATTTCTTTTCTTGGGGTTCTCAGCAGTACATAGAACAAGATCAAGTACAAGAACGTCTACTTGTACCAGAACACTCTCGTTTTTTTTTTATATTTGTTTTGATAGGGTTTGGGCGTTGTTTTTTTTTCTCCTTCTTTTCTATTTTTCTGTCTGGTTATGAATAAAAAAGCAACGGAACTTGGAGTCTTGCAAAATTATAGGAGAAGTCATGTCAAAAAAATACCCATGATCATGGATCGTGATACTTTTTGTTTTCACTGCTCAGGGCCAATATAAAACAAAGAACGTTATTATTAGATATCTTAATAGCGAAAAAAAAAGAGAAAAACTACAAGCATAACCAAGTTCGCGCCTTTTCTTTACCATAAGAAACAAACAAATTATTTTGGGGTGTAAGGCAGGAAAGCCTAATAGTAATGACACAGGAATGAAGTGACAAGAAATGACAACACAATCGACATCAACAAAAGCAATAGCAAACATGCCTACCTTTCTTCTTCATTAATTACTGCGCCTGCCTGTCTCCGCCCTGTGACAGAGGCCTAGACGCTAACGACGATGCTGAGGATGAGGACAGGGCATTAGTCTTATAATCAACACGTTGACTGCTGCTATTAGCCAGAAGTGGTGTTTTGGAGGTTGGTTCAGCATAGACCGCTCCACAGTCATCGTCGTCCTGAATAGCGTTTTCGCTATCGTCGACGCTGCTACTGCCATTTTCCTCGTCCGCTAAGGCTGAGGGTCCTTTGCCGTCTTCAAGCATCCACGAGGGAATGATGACGGCAATGGAAATGAGAGTCAAGAACCACCAGGGTGCAATTATGTAACCCGCCACTACACCCCGCGAAAAGATCAAGCCGGTAACAGCAGGCCCAACGGCACGGCCAATGGCACTAACAGTAGTGGCAACGCCGTTCAGAGTACCCAGAATACGTACAGAGCTGGCTGAGTTGGTTAGAAGAATAATCACGCACGGAAAGGCGAGGATGATGCCGAAAGCCTTAAGTGACATCACAGCTAGCAGAGCGCCAGTTCGGATAGTGGGATCAGAGATGAGGACAGTAAAAGGGGTCAGGAAATAAGCGAGAGGCATGACGAATACTAGATGGACAGGAGACGTTAGGATGAAGCAAGCGCCAAAGAGCAGAAAAATAGAGGGTCAGTATAGCATACCACATGTACGGAAGCAGTTCCGCACCCCGATATAGTTGCACAGGGGCGGGAAAATAATAAACTGGACAAGACTGCACATAAGCCCATATATAGTAAACACAGTACCAATCTTGTCAGACTCCCATCCAAAGCCACCGATAAATTTAAAGGGCAGTTGGGTCTCAGGACCCGTGTGGTCATCGACAGGCATGTTCAGAAACACAGGGATGATCTGATCATAGGCCATGGAATGCACAGCTAGGCCCATGTAGGCGATTAGAGCAATAGTTGATTGGCGTGTGAAACACTCCGCGATACCAGCCTTAGGGGGCGACCGGCGACGGGGTTTGGTGACCACAAGGGACGGGATAAGTGGGGCGGTGGCCTCGCCATCGACAAACGATGCGCGGCGAAAAGTGCCACTGCTCCCGCGAAGACGAAGACTGTTGGTCAGGCGTTTGCCAATCAAAATGCCCCAATCGTCTTGGTGGCGCTTATGGTCGAGGGTCTCCTTGAGAAACAAGACACCGGTAGCAATGGAAATGAGGAAGAAAGCAGCAGCAATCAAGTTTGGCAGAGCAAAGGGGTAATCTTGTAGAAGCTTGCTGTGACCAAAGAAATCAGGGAAGCGCTGGGCGGGCTTGGCGAAGAAGCCGCCGAAGGCCGGGCCAAAGATGGAGCCGATACTCCACACAAGTGGCATGATGGAGAAGGCACGGGGCTGGAGTTCTTTTTCAGTGACCATCTCGGCAACCATGGTGCGGATAATGCCGACTAAAGGGGAGGGGGTAAGTTAGAAGCAAAACGGCCGAGTAGTATGGGAAAGGCGGGGAAAGACTGACCGTTGCCATTGCTAGCGCCTTGAATGAAGCGGATGGCAATGGCGGTTTTCAAATCAGTAGCGAAGCCCCATACAAGGAAGCAAAGCATGGAAAAGACCAAGCCCATGAGAATGGTGGGTTTGCGACCCCAGCGATCTGATGCTTGGCCCCAAGCAACGGCTGTCAAAGACTGAGAAACGGCAAACGTGCCAGTGATGATACCGGCCCACTTGGCGACCTCATGTTTGGGGATGCCAAAGGACTGGATCATCTCTGGTAAGTAAGGGAAGATAGACATGAGGGCCACCGGTTCGCAGAAGCGGGCAATCGCTGGGGGCGGTGACGGGTTAGTAAGTTTAGAGAGTGGCCATGGCAGCCTACAGGAAGTAGGACGGTTGGCGGGCGGCGGACGGCGGCGGCTTACAGAGGATTGCCAGCTGATGCACGGGCAGCTTGGCCTTTTTCGGCCCGGGTCCGGACGGCGAGGGCGGCGCCATAATAACAGTAAATGAAGCTGTACAAAAAAGGATACTCGATGCGATGAGCAAGAAGGTAAAAATGAGGCGAGGCAATACGCAAGTAGCGGACGCCGGTGTAGTTGTTAGTATATGAGAGGAAGACAGACGAGGGGGGAAAAAACAGAATAAAAAAATAAAAAATAAAAAACAAATAAAAAACAAGAATAAAAATAAAACTGAAATTGAAATTGAAACAGGAAACTACGCCAAACGGACAGCCATGAAAAAATTTCGCTTCCAGGTCCAACAGGCCCGTTCTTTGTTTTCTACCCAAGTAAGAAGGAAGGAAGTACAATAGCACGCTGGAGACGGGCAGCTCCAAAGAAGAAGGAACAAGAGAACAAGGAAAGAGGGAAAGAAAAGTTGAGAAAGCAAGTCATGGGAGAAGAAGAAAAATAAAGGAGGAATCGACTCCCCCCTCTCAAATAAGGAAGGAGCCGTGCTGAGGAAGTAAAGGACTACTATCAAAGCAAAAAAAGCAACAACCTCGAAAACGACAGGCCAAGGCTGGATGCCACACGCAGGCTAAAAGCGAGCTTGTGATAATCTTTTATATTTTCCCTTTCTTCCTCCTGCAAAGCCAAACTTGTCAAGGATTAGCAGCAGGTGACCCAAAACCAAAACACGAGAGAATACCTAACCTTCCCTCCTTCTCCTCCTGCTACTTCTAGCCCCGTCCAAAAGCCGCAGCTCCTCTCCTCCCAATGCTACCGCACAGTACCCCCCTCAAACTGTGTTGCAGCCGCCAAGAAAGATCCGGCTTCGGCGCTACAAAACACAAGCTTGGCTACCGGGCCTTCTCATTTTCGCTTCTTGCTCCCTGGGCCGTACCATATTTGAGCGCAAGAGCCGTGCGAAAAACACCAACACGGACACAGTATGGGCCTGGAGGAGTGTAGCCCTGCTTGCTTACCTACATTGCAACGCAAGTCACAAGGCCGTGTAGCTAGATCGTGTAGTGTAACCTGCACGGCTTAAGCAGCAAGTAAGTATCTGGATGCTCTTTGGGCCAGAGTGGGGGTCTCTTCAACAAGATGTGGTTGACGTTCGGTGTGTGATCCGAATGCCACTGGCTGTCGCCAGCTGTCACCAGCTGCCACAATACTACTAATAGTAGACCTCTTATAGTGGTCCTATTGTAATAATAAGCGGGTGCTGATGCTCATCGCAACCGCTTTCGGTCAGAAAGAATGTCTTTATCGATGCTTTTTCCTTTTCTACATCTGCTGTGCGAGCAGCCCATTAACATACTTACTGCTGTACACGCTACCCCCCGTTATTTCCCACCATATGGCTTGCTCAACGACGCCACTACTCCACCCTTTGAGAAAACAGCTCTAACCTGAGATACCAACTTAACCAGACCATCACTATGACGTCAGAGCGCACACCGCTGCTTGGCCGTCCACACGCCACGGCTACAGGACGGCTTCGACGCTCTCGACAGCTCTCGGGCTGCGCAATTTTCGTGCGCTGGGTAATGATCGGCTGTGGCTCGGTGCTTCTCGCAGCCGGCCTGGTCCTTGTCGTACTCAGTCTGTTACTTGCGGCTCCTTATGGCCCTGACCGCACCTCGGTTATTGACACCGTCAAGTCTGGTCTCCACCACAATAAAGCCCACAGTATTCCGTATCATGAGCTTCAGAATATCCTTATAAACACGCCCTCGGCAGAGCGTAGCGAGGAGTGGAGTCGGTATTATACCAATGGCCCGCACTTGGCCGGCAAGAACCTAAGTCAGGTAAGACAGGTGGGCTCTTACGGCTATGGCGCCCGCAGCACTAACACTGGCTTTTGCAGGCAGTCTGGACCCGGGATAAGTGGCAGAAATGGGGCTTGGATTCTAGCATCGTCAGTTACAATGTCTACATTAACTATCCTGAAGACCACGGCTTAGTCATGTACACCAAAACCACCAACAGCACAGCCTCCGCCGAGCATTGGAAAGTAGCGTATAAAGCTTCTCTAGAAGAAGACGTGATACCCGGAGATCCGTCAACGGCACGTCCAGATCGCATCCCCACTTTCCACGGATACTCGGCTAGTGGAAATGTCACAGGCAGGTTCGTATACGTGAACTACGGCACATACCTCGACTTTGAGGACCTGATCAAGGCTGGTATCGACCTCGAGGGCAAGATTGCCCTGGTACGGTATGGCGGCATCTTCCGCGGCCTCAAAGTCAAGCGTGCACAAGAACTAGGCATGATTGGTGTGGTCATGTTCACAGATCCGGGCGACGATGGCGAAGTGACCAAGGAGAATGGCTATGAGGAATATCCCACTGGGCCGGCCCGGAACCCGTCGAGCGTGCAGAGGGGAAGCACGCAGTTTCTAAGCATCCAGCCCGGCGATCCGTAAGTAAAAGCCAAGGAGTGCGACCTAGGGATCTTAGGCCCTTACTTTCTTTAATGCAGCACTAACCCGTATCCAATCTCCTTAGTACTACCCCGGGCTACCCCTCCAAGCCTGGTGTCCCCCGACAGCCCGTCCATGAAGCAATTCCCTCAATTCCATCCCTTCCAATCTCTTTCAGAGACGCCCTTCCAATCCTCAAGGCACTCAACGGCCACGGTCCTGCTGCCAGCGACTTCAACTCTGCCTGGAACCGGAACCTTGGCCTCTCCTATCTCGGCGTCAAGTACAACATCGGCCCCTCGCCTCAGGATACGGTACTCAACCTATACAATAAACAAAAATACGTCACTACTCCGCTCTGGAACGTCATTGGAGTCATCAACGGTACAATACCCGATGAAGTCGTCGTTATCGGCAATCACCGCGATGCTTGGATTGTTGGCGGCGCTGTTGACCCTAACAGTGGCTCGGCAGTGCTCAACGAAGTTATCCGAAGCACTGGGGTTGCACGCGCTGCCGGCTGGAAACCTACACGCACTATTGTCTTCGCTTCATGGGATGGCGAAGAGTATGGTCTCATTGGCAGCACTGAGTGGGTTGAGGAGTATCTACCCTGGCTGCACGTCGCCAGCGTCGCTTACATCAACATTGATGTCGGCGTTGGCGGCCCACACTTTAGTGCTTCTGCCGCGCCTCTTCTGCATGAAATATTACGCAATGCAACGGCCTCGGTTGCCTCACCGAATCAGACTGTGTCTGGTCAGACAGTTTCCGACGTGTGGGACGGGCGCATTCGGACAATGGGCAGTGGCTCTGACTTCACTGCATTCCAGGATTTTGCAGGTGTCCCGTCTCTTGACATGAGTTTTCAGCCTGACACTCACAGTGCTGTCTATCACTATCACAGCAACTATGACAGCTTTGGCTGGCAAAAGAATTTTGGGGATCCCAGCTTCCTCTATCATCGCACCATGGCTCAAATAGCAGGTGTGGTAGTCGCCCAGCTAGCAGATCTCCCAGTAATACAATTCAACGCGACACAGTATGCCGACCAGCTGTCTCTTTACCTAGATTCAATTGAGTCCAAATTCGCTGTAACGGCCCCCCATTCATCCACTGGCCTTGCCCGTGGCCTAGGCCTGACCGATGACGATGTACACTTTGTACAGCGATCTCGCGCTAGTGGCACTAGCCAAGCGACGGGCAGCCTCGAAATGTTCAGGCCGCACTTCCAGCAGCTACGCGAGACGCTTGCGGAACTACGCACAGCCTGTGTAGAGCTTGACCGCGACCGGGCATTTGTCAATAAGGAGCTTGCGGCGCGCATTCCGTGGTGGAAGTTCTGGCGCTTGGCCCGACTAGTTGTAGTCATGAGACGGACGAATTACCGATACAAGACCTTTGAGCGGTCGTTCCTATATAGCAAGGGACTGGATGGCCGGAGCTGGTTCAAGCATGTCGTATTTGCGCCGGGTCGGTGGACGGGATACTCTGGCGGTAAGATGGCTCTATTTGTTTCCCATTCCCTCCCTCTAGCGCTCGTCAAGACGATACTAACATTTTGCGCGTCCATCTATTTTATCTAGCTGTATTCCCAGGCCTTGTCGAGAGCATTGATGATGACAACTTTGCGAATGCTGTAAAATGGGCCATCATCATCAACGACTGCCTCAAGAAAGCAGTGGAAGGGGCTCGAGCTACGCAAGTGCCCCCGTTTGATTACAGCCTTTTCAACATTGGGTCAGTGTTTTGAGGCTAGTGGAAAGAAAACCAGCCAAGGCCATTCATCATGTTAACTTCTATGTATTATACCGTCTCCATGTTATAAATTGTACCAGTCAGTCTCGAATCTAATCAACAAGTAACCAAAGGCGCAGTCCAAAACGCGAGAAATAGAAAGGAAAAGCCCCGAGTAAGTTATCGTCTTCACCATTCAAGATATGTCGGCTATGTGTATTTGCGAAGGGAATAAATAAGGAAAGAAAAAGAAAGTATAACAGAAGAGGATCACAAAACAACAAAAAACACCATCACCACCAAAAAAAGAAAAGCAAAAGAAGAAAAAGAACAACAGATGCTGCAACGTGCTTTCCCAACAATTAAAGCAGGAAGAAAAGAAATGAAAAGAAAATGAAAAGAAAAAGCAAGAAAATGAGGCATATAAGCTGGAAACGCAAACAAAAAGAAAGCAAAAAAAGGAATAATCCGTCAAGTAGCACACGTACGTACATCAGGATTATCATGAAAACTCATTGTCATCATCGCCGGCTGGACCATATGCGTTGAACCGTTCCTTTCATCACACGTGCAACTTTGAACATGGTCTATCTTGTAAGAAGCATCCATGCCTCTCCTCCCTCTCATATCTTAAAACCATTGTTACAGCTGGTTAGAACCACGGTTGTCCATCCATCATCTTGATTGATAAAAAGAAAAAAGAAGAATAAAAGGGCCATATTTCAGGAACTTAACCCCCAGAACGCCGTTTCTACCCACCATCGCCCCATCCAAGGCGGCCGGATGACAGCCTGGATACCCCACTGTGGCTAGCGCCAACAAGTCACTCTAATCATCCTGGCAGCCCGCGGCGCAGCACACAACCGATTCTTTGAAAGAAGCCTTGTCCCAGGCAATGGCTAGCTAGCCAAGCCCAGGGACACGATGGTGGTTAATGGAGTACGGCTGCCGAATCAAACAAGGCACTCTTGCTTGCGTCCCGGGGGGGGGGGGGGGGGGGGGGGGGGGGTTTGGTGGGGGCGCGGCCGCTAAAACTCCTGTGGCTTCTTCCGCCGGCTTTGGGTCGTAGGAAGCTCTTCTATTGCTGGCCCGTACTTACTAGGAGATGCTGGCCCGTTTTGCAGGTCGTCACGCAGGCTGTAGAGCTGGCCTTGGAGCCGAAGATGTCCTGATCAAAACCAAGGCAAAATAACGCCCGAGGGAGGAGAAACAAAGAAGACAAAGATCTCGGGGCTGATTGGAGAGTGGGTACCTTGATAGAAAATCTAATCTCCAGGCAAAAGAGAAAGAAGGAAAAAGAAATAGGGAATCGCAGGAGACAGACACCAGAGGCAGAAATAGCCATTCAATCAGGCTGGGCCATGGCTAAGGCTGACATTGACTATTGCCATAGAGATGAAAGCATGAAGCTATCTTCAGCCATAAATCCAGAGGACATGTCTATGCATTTTATCATTTTTTTCGATCTTTCCACCCACTCTGGGACGCTCTGTCTGCCCCGTTCTGTCCATATCTCTCTGCACAGGGCTCTACCTGCCTATCTGTTGGGAATGGCACTCTGCCGGCCACTCTGTTTGCCTAGAAGCTCTTTCTTGTTTGGATCAGGCCACACAATGTAGCTATTTTCCTTCAGCCACTATGGCCCACAATTCCAATATTGAAGCATCAAGGCATCAAAGTATCAAAGTATCAAAGTATCAAGGCATCAAAGCATCAAAGCATCAAAGCATCATCGAGCCCTAGAAAGCCAAGTCTCAACAACTACGTCTCGCCGTCTTGCTCTGATGGCGGGCGAGCTTCGGTTTGTACGCGAACATCCAGGCTCCGAGACGAGGACTCAACAAGATCTCTGTCTTATGGTAACCCCGGGAAAAGAAAATGGCCAGTTAGCACGGCAACCGCGGCTATTCTGGGGCTAGTCGCGTATTGCGTCATGGGGAGCCAACGGCCAATGATGTCATTTGGGCTGTTGGCGCCTTGCCTTTGA
This sequence comes from Ceratocystis destructans, assembly GCA_038407095.1. Lineage (NCBI taxonomy): Eukaryota > Fungi > Ascomycota > Sordariomycetes > Microascales > Ceratocystidaceae > Ceratocystis > Ceratocystis destructans. The sequence goes on from JAXASZ010000868.1 coordinate 30,361, forward strand.
GTCAGTACAAACGGAGGAGTCATAACTCAGGGAAGCCTGTACCTTCAAGCCCAGCTAGAGCACTTGTGGTGTTATCGACATCTACCGGTGAGTCCCGCTTGTGTGTAGGCGCCGTTGCGTGGCGTAGCAAGGGCAACCGAAAAGGCGTGTTTTGCCGTCCTCTCCCTCCCTCTCATTGTATCATTTCAGATGGCCTACCCTGATGGGAGTCTCGTCCTGTCACATTTTTCATGTGAGCATGAACCAGTGGTACAAAGTACCCCCAGAAGCATCTTAATCTGATCAGGGCAACCGCAGCTGCACTGCATATGCTCTAATTTGTTGGGGGGATTTGTTTGCTCTTTCCTGCATTTAGGTAGACAAAGGCGTTACATAAGCATCCACAGCAAATAACGCGACCGCAAAGCAGCAGGTAGCAATGTGGATGGGGAAAGGTTCAGATTAAGGTTGTACAAGACACTAAGTAGTCAGCCCATGCCAGGGTTAATGTATCAGTCCGTACTTGTGCACGTTTCATAACCCTTGCATAAGTACTTACATGTTTGGTTGAAACAAGCCTGTGGCGAACAGCGCTTGGAATTCCTCGTGTTTTTACCATATGTGATCTGTAATCTATAGCCTGTGCTTACGATTTCTCTTCTCTTCAAACCACACTACACACATTCTACCTCGTTATGACAGACACTCGCGATAAACGGACCAATGATTCCACCGGCGTTGATAGTCCCAAGCCTCGAGATTTCGAGGGATACGTAGTGACTAACGATAATTTGCCGACCAAAAACACAATTCAGAAGATTGGCCGGGTTTTGCTTCTTGACCGCGAGGGAAACGCGCATTCATTTGAGAGGGTCACCAACGCGGCAGAACGCACCTTTGTGATATTTATCCGTCATTTCTTTTGTGGCGTAAGTAGCAGACTTCGAGCCAGGAATTTGTCGTCCTGCTGGATATACTGTACTAACCACTGGCATTACTAGAATTGCCAAGAGTACCTCCGCGCCCTCAGCGCCGCTATCAAGCCAAGCAGCCTTCCTCAAGGCACCGCTATCGTGGTTATCGGCTGTGGGGACCCGCGACTGATAGATATGTACATTGACGCTACGGGTTGTAAATTCCCGCTGTACACAGATCCAGAGCGGAAGACATTCGATGCTCTTGGGATGGCGAAGACATTGCAACTCGGCGACAAGCCATGGTATATGGAAAAGCCGCTGGCAGTTTCCATTGTCGTGAGCATTTGCCAGGCGTTGAGGTATCTTCCAAAGGGGCTGGCTCTGAGTTCAGGGAATTATTGGCAGGTTGGCGGCGAGTTTATGTTCGAGACTGTGGATGGGACGAGACAGGTTACCTGGTGCCATAGGATGCGCTCCACAAGAGACCACGCGCAGTTAAGCGCAATAGAGAAGGTTCTCAAGATTGGGGGTAGCTCCTAGTGACGTCACGCAAACAAAGCGATAGAAGCACGGAATGCCAATTCAAGATCCAGGAGTAGGAGACACGAACAAGCAGAGATGGTGGTGATCAGACAGACATGAGGTGTTACAGTAGGTTGGTTGCACGAGTACGAATAGGTATGCATATCGTGGCAGCTGACAACAGCTGCTAGGCCAGTGCCATGCCAGCTGCACATGCAGGTAATCAAAGCGTGGACATGGGCCAAAGTGCTTCTCTGCATGCAGGACAAACACAAATTTCTCCTTCGCACCAAGCTCAGAGGGTTGATCGACCAAGTCCTCTGATAGTCCACTGCCTAAATAAGGAAGAATCCAGTGACCCCTAAAATCAACATGGCTGCACAGGCTCCTACTGAGGCGCTTGAAAAGCTGAGTGGTAAGTTGGTGTCCTCCCAACTCCCCCCCCCCCTCAATCACTGTCTCGCCTTATTCGTTTCTTTCTGCTTCAGACTCCTCCGATGAAGAAACTGCTCCAGGCTCTGGCTGACATTGTATGCCTCGGCGCAAATAGTAACTGACGTCTCCGCCCCGGCTTTGGCGGCGGAAAAGGCTGATCCTGCAGCCAATGGCAACGCGGCCGACTCGGACGGCGGTGACGATAGCGAAAATGAGGGTGTTGCTGACCCCGCGGCAACCGGCGCTGCCAAAAAAAAGAAGAAGAGAAAGCCCAAGAAGAAGAAGAAGGCTACCCCCAAGGAACAGACTTCCCCGCCTACAGTGCCTGTATCGGTGTTGTTCCCTAACCGTAACTACCCCAAGGGCGAGGAGGTCGAATACCTCGACGAAAACAATTTCCGCACTACAAATGAGGAGAAGCGTCATCTTGATAACATCAAGGCTGATTTCTTGAGCGACTACCGGGCGGCTGCGGAAGTGCATCGCCAAGTGCGCCAGCATGCGCAAAAGACCATTAAGCCGGGCCAGACCCTAACTGACATTGCCAACAGCATCGAGGACAGCGTACGCGCGCTGACGGGCCATTCCGGGCTCGAAGAGGGCGATGCGTTGGTTGCTGGTATGGGCTTCCCGACTGGTCTGAGCATCAACCATTGCGCAGCACACTACACTCCTAATGCTGGCAACAAAATGGTTCTGCAGCAGGGTGACGTCATGAAGGTGGATTTTGGAGTGCACGTCAACGGCTGCATTGTTGATAGTGCCTTTACCATGGCTTTCGAGGACAAATTCAATCCTCTGCTGGAGGCCGTCAAGGATGCGACCAACACAGGTATTCGTGAGGCAGGTATTGATGTTCGTGTGGGCGACATTGGTGGCTACATCCAGGAGGTCATGGAGAGCTACGAGGTGGAGATTGACGGCACGACATACCCGGTCAAGTCGATTCGTAACCTGAATGGCCACTCGATCCTGCCCTACAGCATCCACGGCACAAAGAGCGTGCCGATTGTCAAGAGCAAAGACATGACTAAGATGGAGGAGGGTGACGTGTTTGCCATTGAGACGTTTGGTTCGACTGGCAACGGTTATGTGCATGAAGATATGGAGACGTCGCACTATGCCAAAACTGGCGACGCAAGCAGTGTGCCACTGCGGCTGTCATCAGCCAAACACCTGCTCAATGTGATCACAAAGAACTTTGGCACGCTGCCATTTTGCAGGCGGTATCTGGACCGGCTGGGCCAGGAAAAGTATCTGCTTGGCGTGAGTTTTTCCGCGTCTTTGTCTGTATTGACTGGCCAAATCTGCTGACTAACATGCGCGCCTGTAGCTCAACAACCTTGTTTCCGCCGGCATTGTCGAGGCTTACCCGCCGCTGGTCGACAAAAAGGGATCGTACACTGCGCAGTACGAGCATGTAAGTTTTTCTGCCGCTGCCCAAGGATGGCCTGGTGTCCATGACTATCTAACCTTGTTTGCCCATAGACTATTCTGCTGCGCCCTACCGTCAAAGAAGTTATCAGCCGTGGAGACGACTTTTAGATGCGATAAGGGCAGAAGGGAAATTTGTATCGTTAAAAGTGACATTGGTAATGAACGAAAAAGCAATAGTTTTTACAAGACGTCTATCTCCAGATAGCTGTCATGTGCTAGGATCTGGGGTAACCTGGTATGTGCATGACTGCTGTTGGTATTCATATGATGACTGCCAATGGTGGAGGCAGCGGTGATGTAGCTGGTGGTGGAGATCTGCCTTGCTGCATCTTCGAGCCCCGGGGTGACTTGGGCTGTAGTTCTTTGATTGCGGGACAGGGGAAAGAAGAGAGACGTCCCATGGTACCATAGAAGTTGAAGGCTTAAGAAGTACTTCTGCGACTATGGAGACGTCTACTCTTCAAATTGAATATTGTAGTTTCGGAAAGTGTGGTGGCATACCACACATGCTCTGCGGTTTTACCAGAACCACGAGGCAGAATAGTGCGCAAATACGACTGTCAAGTTTGATAGTTGGAAATACGCTGGCTGGCCCAAGTAGAGCGGTGGAATATTGAGAGGAAAGCTGCTGATGGTTCGTAGGGATTGGGCATGTGAACTAGATGACGCTCTTACACGAGATGAATAAACTATAGAGTACATAGTCGTTGAATTAGCCAATGTGAATCGCTGACAGGCATATACCTAAGGGGCTTCGAGATGTAGGTAAACGTTGTGGTGCAAGTGCTGGAATGAAGTAGCCATGATGGAGACAGGAGCAACTCAAAAACTCCGTATTAACCTGGGATAGCTGATGCCTAAGCCTATTCATTTGGCGTTGGGCTTGCGGTCTGCCGCTTGGAGTTTCTGGAGAAAGCCAAGCAGGAAAAGAAGGAAGTAGGGGCATGACACAGTCGGTGGCCATGTATGCCGGTGTTAGTTGGCTGGATTGTGATGAATCGTTGGCTCTATGAATGCTCGCTGGCCGTTTGCTAGAAGATGTCATGTCTGGACAAGCAAAGAGCGACAAAGCTTTAATGCAAGCTTTGGCATATCTATGGTCATTCGTAGAGGAAGAATGGTTTTGTAGAATTGCTTGTAGTGATTGTTGTTCTAGAGTTGACCTCCATTTTCTTCTTGGCCATGTTCTGACACGACCTACTCTGTAGCCACTCTGGTTGACTCTAGGTCTTTGGCGTTAATTTCTAACCAGTCATCAACCCATAGTACGATGAACCGTTTTCCATATGGACTTGCAAATAGACATGGGTGTTGCGGTACTGGTCTCAAGTCCGTCCGTTCCGTAATGATTCTTGTGAAGAGTGCTTTTCATAGTGACCGGCTTTCTATGAGTCTAGATATCGACTGCTTTATCGGTATAATGCGGTGCTTCTCCCAGTGTCTTGGGGTTGTGGAATGTCCTTCTATTTTTCATGAATAGAGCCTCTTCTGTTGTGCCAAGTGATAGGTTTATTCCCATGTTGGGCATAGTCAAGTTAGCTCCCAGCATCGCCGTGTTGATTGTTACAGGTACTGGCACAGTGAGATTCATGTTACTTCCGGATACAAATGCCGCTTCGTCGGATTTTGTGTTGCCTTGGTCATCCACTTTGATTTTGAGGTCGGGGAATTCACCAAGATGTCTCTTTTATTTGGCCCTTACTCCCTTCTCAGGCATATTTCTTCTTTGCCATCGTATTCACCTCTCTCATCGTTGTCAAGTCTTCCACAGATTTGTCTTTCCTGGTGGTTCTAGGGTTTTTGCCTTTCCCTGTCTCCAGATCTACTATGAATCCTGCCGTCACTTCTACCTTCTTGAGTTCTAACGCATGGGAATGCTCTGGGACATTGATATGCTTCTCCACATATGCCATGCGTCTTTTGTCGACGCTGTAAGATCTGTACCGGCTTTCCTTCATCCAGACACGACATTTGTTCAAAGGATGTCTGGCTCTACAGAAGGCACACTAGCCCCTTTGGGTCTTAGATACACTGGCCGAGACTGTGTTGAGGACGAGATTTACGTCTATCCCATACCCCCCAAGATAGTGCCATGCATTCGTGCTGGGAGATATATGCTTGCCTTCATGGACTCAGATTCTTGCCAAGGTTTGTTGTCAAATACTCCAACAGTTGGCGATCGTTGATTTTCTGGGAAGGATTTTCCTGTTGGTAGAACTCAATATCTGCAGCCATCGATCGAGATAGTTGTCTAGAGCAAACACACTTGACTTGTGTATAGCCTCGTGGTAGATGCGATTTGCCACGCTCTCCATATTGGCGTTTGTCACCTTCAAGACTTTCACTAGCTTGTCGACTACCTTGTCTGGCCCTTTTTCGTCTTTAATCTGGGTGGCCAAGTAGTGCGAGATGTGGTTCTCAATCCGGGCTGGTGCTTCGGGCCGTTTTTATCACTACGCTATGGAGGGATAATGCTTGCTGAAAGGGTGGACGCGCTTCTGGAGATAGGTCTGAGCAGCGTCTGATACACACTAGAGCGTTGTGTCACTGAGTTTCTGACCCGAAGAGCCTGTTTTTCTGCGTGAGTTCTCATGGCATGCTTGCAGTCTATATCACCAACTGGAGTGGCATGTGGGGGAAGAAGAGCGCTGGTGATTGATCTGGTATGGATGGCTCTTCCGGTTACTCAACTCATGATTTCCTGGGGCTGGCCTGTAGATCAAGGTGCTACCAGATTTCATAGGTGTGGGCGAAAGACTTGAGAGCTTTGAGAGAATGAGGCCAATGGTTGGCCAACTTGAGTTGGTGGGAATACCGTTTGAAGTTAGCCACGCTGATTATATGAATTTAAAAGAAATATAACCTCGAATTAAACGTTTGATATAGGTTGAGAGTTTCGATTATTGTCAAACTCCTTATGATGACCGTTGTCCCTTTGGAGTACTTCAGGTACGATATATCTACGATTGAGTTGACGGACACGCCTCAATTTCCGCACCGTCTGCTTCGTTAAGTTGTGCAAAATGGCAAGTATGCATTTATTACAAACAAGAAGCAGTATTACAAAATCTAGCATTAACATTTGGTATGTGTGGCTAAGATGGCTACTAATATCTAGTTGATCTTGACTTTTGCTGCAAAGGGGCAGTGGAACCCAAACAGTGCGATACCTATATTATGACTGCTATTCATTTCATCCTGGACTTGTATATGTACATGCTTGTAACTTGAAACAAGACAAGGCGTTGAAAATGACGGTCAGAGAGACAATTAAAGCAAGAAGAAACGACCATGAAGGCGCTGGAGTTGGAGAGACCATGTCAACCTGATTGGTGTGGAGTCCATTTTTGAAGTAGTTCTTGTGCCTGAATACGATCCTGTGGTTTTCGTGTCAAGGAAGTTTGATCTAATAGAACAACATTCCGAAGCAGTTTGACAGCAACTTGGCGTTGATCATTGGCATGATATGCTTTTGCAAGAACATGCTGAGATGTCAGACGGTCGGGATGATCAGCTGCTTGAACCTTCTCTCCCGTCTCCACCACATGCTCTAGCATGGATACCGCCTTCTTAGTTTGGCCATCAGAAAGGTATGCTCCTGCAAGAACATGCTGAGATGCCAGACGGTCGGGATGATCAGCTGCTAGAACCTTTTCCCTCGTCTTCACCACATGCTCTAGCATGGATACCGCCTTCTTAGTTTGGCCATCAGAAAGGTATGCTCCTGCAAGAACATGCTGAGATGCCAGACGGTCGGGATGATCAGCTGCTTGAACCTTCTCTCCCGTCTCCACCACATGCTCAAGCATGGAAACTGCCTTCTTAGTTTGGCCATCAGAAAGGTATGCTCCTGCAAGCTCATGCTGAGATGCCAGACGGTAGGGATGATCAGTTGCTT